>CAHIKZ030001708.1:422500-430295 GCA_903632075.3 Acanthosepion pharaonis
GGATTTCACGCCATATAGTTTTTCGTATGTTTTCATTTTCTTATACATGGATACGATTATTGTTGATATGTTGACGATTATTGATATAATTGCTTGTAACGAAGTAACGAATGACTTCGAAACGGAAAACAAAAACATGTTTCTGCGAATAATCTCTTTTTTAACCTGTGATCTTGTAATTCATTGTTAGTGAGTGGAATCAAAATAACATCCAATAATAATTAAATGACTCAAGATAATGTGCCTTTCACTTTTAAGCAAAAAGCTTATTGGGCGAAGCAAGCGATAAACTTAGAGTAATTTAAGAACTAAAGGTAGAGAAAAAGAGAGAGACATGTTGCAGGTGTTATGTTAATAAGCACTTTTTAACGTTTTGTTATTTTATGAAAAATGTCAAATACAAATTTCAAACAAAGGCGACAACGACAGAAGAGAAAATTAACGAAAAGCTTTGCACATTTTTAATTTAGTAACGTTTTGAACTGATGCGCGCAAACACACATGTACATAAATAAAGACATACCCACGCAAACATACAACTTCATACACTATGTAAAGACGCGATCATACAGACACATATAACCATGCATTCACGCGAACACACATTCACGCGAACACCCACCAGGTGTCTATATATGTACATATATATATATATATATATATATATATATATATATATATATATATATATATATATATGTATAAAAGCAACTAATGGGATATTTAAATCCGCATTTACTTCTTATTAATATAAACGTCATTTTAGTGGTTACACGAGTTTATCGTAAATAAAAAGAAAAAGAAAAAGAAAATTTCTATACAAAGTTATTTTTTAGATAAAATATTTTCTGAAACGTGTGTGCATGAATGTATATTATTTTGTATAGTTTGCCATTAATTAAGTCTACTGATTTAAATTTACCCTTTATTGTATTTAAAATGTTTGTTTTCTTACGTATTTATTTTTTAGGAAAATGTACGTGATAACTTTTAGAGCTTTAATAACTTAACATTTAGTAATTCAGTCTTGAATAAAAAGTAATGGAAGAACTCATTTTAGTTAAACTCACACGGTAAATTAAACATAATATCGACATTTATTCTATAGACGGTGGGCAATTTCGAGCGTTTTTTTTCTGCTACTTAAATAACACGCTTTCTTTAAAAAATTTTTGTAGGCATCCTAATCGATAGCAAGAATGGGCATAATATCTTTGTTTTCAATGTTTTTTAAATGTTACTTACACGTATTGTTGAATTCTTTGGTAATCCGATGCCATAACCGTCTTCTCCGTAGGTTTGTCCCACCAGTTTTAGCTGACATTTTGGGTCTAATTTGGCACGGGCGTAGTCAAGGATAGGATAATCTCCTAGGTAGGCATCTAGCTGGCCATCTCTGTTAAGGTTAATCACAATGATGAAATGTAAAAAAAAAAAAAATAGTTTACAAATTTATAGCATGTAAAAGAAATTACAAACCATTTAAAGACGAACAAAAAATGCATTAATTGCAATAAAGGCAAAAATTTACGATATTTGAACATATTGTTTCATTTGAATGTACATACTTTTTAAAAAACAAATCAAATATCTAGGGAATTGTTTATAAGATCTACAATGAAATATATCATTGCATTTTATTTAACAGAGGGCAATTTTTAAGTGACGGTTCTCAGTTTTTATATATATATATATATATATATATATATATATATATATATATATATATATATATACGATCGTGACATTTTTTGAGCAGAAATTGAGTTGTCTCACTACGCAATTCTGGACTTTAAACTGAACAAATTTCCAAACAACTGTATGTTTCCAGATCACCAAAAATTGTTAAAAACAGACAAGAAAAAATAAGAAATAAATGTCTACAATCATGCACGTATCATCAGTGCATAAAGACAAATGACTCCAGCATAGAAACTAAAAGTATTGTCATGCAAGAAAAAAAGTATTTATGAAAATATTTGCTTTATCTCGGCCACTGTATTTCGTTTTTCCTCGGATATACAAAAATGTGAACTAATTAGATCAGAAGTATATTTTCGAAAAATATTACGTTCTGCTAGAGAACAATATTCTGAGAGGTAAACATTTTGGAAGAAGTGGATGCACTCAAGAAAACAAGAACGTCTCATCAATATAAGGACAATTTTCAAGGAGGAATGTTCAATAAACTTTTGCTAAAATCTAGTAAGAACCCCTTAGTATTTGTGGAGGCAGCAAAATAAAATGCCGTCAGATATTAAGCTGATACATGATATTTGAATTATCTTCCTTTTGGTTTGTATAGCCATCTAAAAATCTCAGATTCTCAGATTTCACAAACACAATGTAAAATGTTTCTAGAAGAAAAAGAATATTGGTGTGTATGTAAAATTATGAGCTCAATTATATTACAAAATGTAAATTGAATGTGCCAAAATATTAAAAGCAACAGCACATTAGATTAGTTTCTTTTTCTTGCCTGGAGAAATACGACGGGGATAAGACGAAGGAAATGATTGTTGGTGGACTGAAAGATGGGAGCTTCCATCTCCGAGGAAGCATCTGCAAGACTCTAGTTAAAAAGTCTTTACCCGATCAACAGTAGGAATAGAATAGTATATGCGAATTTAAGAGAGGTATCAGTCACATGTGAATCATGCGATGAAAGAACAGGATTATTGACAAGTGACGAGTAAGGAGGCAATCCGGTGAATGGGAAAATTGCATTAAATCTCATCCCAGTTCAAAGCTGATGAAGTTCATTCCACCAATCTACACACTGCGACGTTTCTTAGTCGTCAAAATACTATGCTACTATTATTAACACTACAACATGTACTATGCCAGAAAATATTGCGCTTAGCCTTTGGAAGATTGGAACCGCCTCACACAGTTAAAGGAGTTAAGCTTCCAGCACTTCCGAGCAGACAATCAAGTTTATATGTGGAGGTGTGAGGACATGAGACTACGGGTCCAACTTGTGATTTGTGTCTCCATAATTATATTGGGTGGGTTCTGTTCCACGTCACAAAAATCACGAATTTAACTGGGGTCACGCTTGACAGGTGTGACGACGTAAAATATCTTGTAATATCTTATAAATAATTTGTTCGCCGAGATAACTGGTGATGATGGCCTGTTCCAGCAATATGAAGCATCCTACCATAGAGCTTGGATAACGCAACATTCAAATGATATTTTAGTACGTTATTGGATGAAATAAGATGAAAGAGTAGATAGAAAAATAGAAAAAATAGCAGAGGAGATAACGAAGTAAGGAAAATGAAGAAGAAGAAAGTAAAGGAGGTGACGTGGAAAATAAAATAAATAGGAAGAAAGAAAAGATAAAGTAAGGCAGATGAGCAATACGATAACAAAAAAGACGAAAGAGATGATCAGAAAATGAAATAAAGAAATGTAAGGAAGATGAAAACAAAATAAGAAGAGAAAGAGGAAGATATTAATATAATGAAGGCGGATATAAGAAAAGAATTTGATAGAGAATATAAGAATATAAAGAATAAGAAAAAGAGAAAAAATGAAGTATGAATGTAGTAAAAAAAGTAAATAAGATAAAGACGAAAATAAAAAAATAAATTAAATCATTAATAAAGAAAAAGCAAACATAAAAAAATAAAAAAGCTGAAGTAAAAGATGAAATAAAAAAAATGAAAGACAAAATGATGAAATAAAAAGATAAGGGAAAAAATGAGGATCTAAAAAGGATGAAGGGAAAGATGTAAAACTAAAATGACGAAGGGAAAGATGAAAGACTAAAAAGGATGAAGGGAAAGATGAGGAAATAAAAAAGACGAAGAAATAGACGAGGAACAAATAAGGATGAAGAAAAGATGAGGAACTAAGAAGGATGAAGGGAAAGATGAGGAAATAAGAAGGATGAAGGAAAAGATGAGGAAGCAAAAAACATGAAGGGAAAGATGTGAAACTAAAATGACGAAGGGAAAGATGAAGGACTAAAAAGGATGAAGGGAAAGATGAGGAAAAAAAAGGTGGAAGTGAAAGATGAGGAAAAAAGATAAAGGGGGAGATGAGGAACTAAAAAGAATGAAAAGAAAGATAAGGAAATAAAAAGGATGAAGGGAAAAATGAAGAAATAAAAAATGGAGGAAAGGATGAGGAATTAAAAGGATGAAGGGAAAGATGAGAAAATAAAAAAGGATAAAGAAAAAGATGTAGAAATAAAAAGTATGAAGGGAAACATGAGGAACAAAATAAAAAAGAAAGAAAAGATGAGAAACAAAACAGGATGAAGCGTAAGATGAGGAAAAAAAGTGGAAGGGAAAGATGAGGAAATAAAAAAGATGAAGGAAAAGATAAGGAACTAAAAAGGATGAAGTTAAAAATGAGGAACTAACAAAATGGAGGAAAGGATGAGGAAATAGAGAGGATGAAGTGAAAGATGAGGAAAAAAAAGGATGATGTAAAAGATGAGGAAGTAAAAAAGACGAAGGGAAAGATAAAGGACTAGAAAGGATGAAGCGTAAGATGATGAAAAAAGGTGGAAGGGAAAGATAAGAAAAAATGATGAAGGGGAATATGAAGAAATAAAAAGGATGAAGAAAACATAAGGAAATAAAATGGATGGACAGAAACATCAGGAACTAAAAAAAAAAGAAAAAACAACAAAGGGAAATGAAGAAAAATAGAAGGGAATGAAATGAGAAAAAAATAAAAAAAAAAAAAAAGAAGGAAAGCATAAAAAAAATAAAAAAAAGGAAGGAAAAAAGAAGGAAAAAAAAGGATGAAAGAAAAAGAGAAGGAAATAAAAAATAAAGGAAAGAAAGGAAAGAAAAAGGATGAAGGAAAAGAAGAAGGAAATAAAAAAAAAAAAGGAAAGAAATAAAATAAGGATAAAGGAAGGAAAGAAGGAAAAAAGAGATCAAAGAAAGAAGAAGAAAAGAAGTAAAAAGGAAAGAAGGAAATAAAAAGGAGGAAAAGGAAAAGAAGGAAATAAAAGGAAAAAGGAAAAGAAAAGAAATAAAAAGGATAAAGAAAAAAGGAAAAAAAGGAAAAAGAAAGAAGAAAAAAAAGTAAAAAAGAAGGAAAGAAAAGAAAAAAAAGGATGAAGGAAATGAAAGAAAGAAAAGAAATAAAAGGAAAAAAAAAAATGAAGGAAAAAAAAAGAAAAAAAAGAATAAAGGGAAAGAAGAGGAACAAAAAAGGATGAAGGAAAAGAGAAGAAATAAAAGGAAAAAGGAAAGAAGGAAAAAAAAAGGATGATGAAGGGAATATTTTAAATAAAAGGAAATAAAAGGAAAGAAAAAATAAAAAGGATGAAGGAAAGAAGAGAAGAAAAGGAGAAAGAAAAAAGGAAAATAAAAAGGAAGAAAAGAAATAAAAAAGGATGAAGGAAAAGAAAAGAAGAAGAGGAAAAAAAGAAGAGAGAAATAAAAATGAAGGAAAAGAGAAGGAAAAGGAAAGAAAAAAGGAAGAAAAATGAAAGGAAAGAAAAGAATAAGAAAGAAAAATAAAAAGGATAAAAAAAATGAAAAGAAAAGAAAAGAAAGAAAAAGGAAAAAAAAAAGAAAGAGGAGAATGAAAAAGGATGAAGGAAAAGAAGGAAATAAGGAAAAAAGGAAAGAAGAGGAAATAAAAAGGATGAAAGAAAAAGAAAAGAAAGGAAAAAGGAAAAAGAGAAAAAAAGGATGAAGGAAAAAAAGAAATAAAGAGGAAAAAAAGGAAATAAAAAGGAAATAAAAATGAAAGAAAAGAAAAAAAATAAAGGAAAAAAAGGGAAAGAAAAAATAAAAAGGATGAAGGAAAAGAGAAGGAAATAAAAAGGATAAAGGGAAAGAAGAGGAAATAAAAAGGATAAAGGGAAAGAAGGGGAAATAAAAAGGATAAAGGGAAAGAAGGGGAAATAAAAAGGATGAAGGAAAAGAAAAAAATAAAAATAAAAAAAGAAAAAAGAAGAAGGAAAAAAAAGGATGAAAAAAAAAGAAAGAAAAAAAAAGGATAAAGGAAAGAAGAGGAAATAAAAAGGATGAAGGAAAAGAAGGAAATAAAAAGGATAAAGGAAAAAAAAAAGGAAAAGGATGAAAAAGAAAGAAAAAGAAAAAGAAAAGAAAAAGGAATAAAAGAAGTGAAAGAATGAAAGGAAAAAAGAAAAAGGAAAGGAATAAAAAAAAAGAAAAAGGAAAAGAAGAGGAAAAAAAAGGATGAAAAAAAAGAAGTAAATAAAAAGGATAAAGGGAAAGAAAGAGGAAAAAAAAGAGGATGAAAAAAGAAAAGGAAAAAAAAAAAAAAGAAGAAGGGAAGAGGAAAAAAAAAGGATGAAGGAAAAGAAAAAAATAAAAAGGAAAAAAAAAGAAAAGGAAAGAAAAAGGATGAAGGAAAAGAAAAAATAAAAAGGAAAAAGGAAAAAGAGGAAATAAAAAGGATGAAGGAAAAAAAAAAATAAAAAAAGAAAAAAAGGAAAAGAAAGAAAAAAAAAAAAGAAAAAAAGAAAAAGAAAAAAGAAAGAAAAAGGAAAAAGGAAAGAAAGGAAAAGAAAAAAGGAAAGAAAAAAGGATGAAGGAAAAGAGAAATAAAAAAAAAAAGGAAAAAGGGAAAAAAGGAAAAGAAAAAGGATGAAGGAAAAAGAAAAAATAAAAAAGGATAAAAGAAAAAAGGAAAAATAAAGGATGAAGGAAAAAAAGAAAGGAAATAAAAAGGAAAAAAGGAAAGAAGAGGAAATAAAAAGGATGAAAGAAAAGAGAAATAAAAAAAAAAGAAAAAGAGAAAGAAGGGGAAATAAAAAGGAAAAAAACGGGAGAAGGAAAAGAAAAGGATAAAAAAGGAAAGAAAGAAGGAAGGAATAAAAAGGATGAAAGGAAAAGAAAAAATAAAAAAGGAAAAAGGAAAAGAAGAGGAAATAAAAGGATGAAGGAAAAAAAAGGAAAAAAAATAAAAAAAAGAAAAGGAATGGTAAAAAGGATGAAGGAAAAAAAGGAAAAAAAAGGAAAAAGGAAAGAAGGGGAAATAAAAAGGATGAAGGAAAAAAGGAAGGAAAAAGGATAAAAAAAAGAAGAGGAAATAAAAAAGAATGAAAGAAAAGAGAAGGAAATAAAAAGGAAAAAGGGAAAAAATGGAAAAATAAACAGAAAAGAAGGAAAAAAAGAATAAAAAAAGAAGGAAAAAAAGGATGAAGGAAAGAAAATAAAAGAAATAAAAGGAAAAAAAAAAGGAAATAAAAGGAAAGGAAAAGAGAAGGAAAGAAAAGGATAAAGGAAAGAAAGGAAATAAAAAAATGAAAAAAAGAAAGGAAATAAAAAGGATAAAGGGAGGGAAGAAAAGAAATAAAAAATGAAATAAAAAAGGAAATAAGGATAAAAGAAAAAGAAATAAAGGATGAAGCAAGGAAAGAAGGAAATAAAAAAAAAAGGAAAGAAGGGGAAATAAAAGGATGAAGGAAAAGAGAAGGAAAGAAAGGATAAAAGGAAAGAAGAAAAAAAAAAGGATGAAAGGAAAGAGAAGGAAATAAAAAGGAAAAAGGAAAGAAAAAGAAAAAAGGATGAAAGGAAAAGAGAAGGAAATAAAAAAGATAAGGGAAAGAAAAAATAAAAGCAAAAGAAGGAAAAAGAAGGAAAAAATAAGAAAAAAGGAAAGGAAAGAAAAAGAAGGAAAAGAAAAGGAAATAAAAGGAGGAAAGGAAAGAAGGAATAAAAAGGAAAAAGGAAAAGAGAAGGAAAAAGAAAGGAGAAAGGAAGGAAAATGAGAAAAAAAGGATGAAGGAAAAGAGAAGGAAATAAAAGGAGAAGGAAAGAAGGGGAAATAAAAGGATGAAGGAAAAGAG
>CAHIKZ030001709.1:0-55000 GCA_903632075.3 Acanthosepion pharaonis
CTCAGGTTATTTTTACATACTATAACCATTAAACAAGGTGAAGGAATTTGAAATCAAACAAGCTTCCAGTATGACATGAACTCAAATTTAGATTGAACATATATCTACCTTCCTGACTTGTGCAAATTGAATCAATGTCTTCCCTTTCACTAAAGTGTGAAATGGATGTATACTATGTTCTGATTTTGAAATGGACAATATCTACCTTTTTGATTGTAATATAATCCTGGACCTATGTCTGTGTGTATGAATCTCACATAAACGAAACTGTCTACATTCTAGTTTCTAGTACAAACCAGACATGCATCTATCTTTTTCCTTATAGTGTAAAATGGACTCTGTCCACATTTTTGACTCCATTTCATCTGGACCTATGTTCAACTAAAGTGAAAACTGGATCTACAATTACCTTTTTAACCCAAATATAAACTGGACCTATCTTCTCTCTTTTGACTCAAGTGTGAATCCAACCAAAGTCTATCTTTTTGATTCAAGGGAAACCTGGACCTATGTTTACTAATTTGACTTTAATGAAACATAGTCCTATTTTTACCTTTTTGACTTGAGTCAAACCTGGACCTATGTTTACCCTTTTGCTTTGAGTCAAACCTGAACCTATGTTTACCTTTTTGCTTTGAGTCAAACCTGAACCTATGTTTACCTTTTTGACTTGAATCAAACTTGGACCTATATTTACCATTTTGCTTTGAGTGAAACCTGGACTTATGTTTACCTTTTCAACATGTATGAAACCTGGCCAATATTTACCTTTTTAACTTGAGTGAAAACCAAATTTATGTCTGTTATTGTGATTTCATCACGATTTTGTGCTATAAGATTTCACATTAAATAATCCAGAAAGGTTTGATATGTTGTTAAATTAACCAACCTAACCTAATCTAAACTAAAACAATCTTCATTAGGTACAAAATTTTGCCTTGTAAATGATAAAACATAGTGAAAAAAAAATGAAAAACTAAGTTACTTCTAACGTGGACATTTCTGAAATGACATTTATGACAAAGTCTGAAAAATATAAAATGACAGAAATACACAGAGAGGTGATAACACACAAGTGAAGAGTCAAAAATAAGTATCTCCATTTTATTGCCCAGGCATGACATACAGAAGTCAAAAGACACAAGAGAAATCAGGGTTGGGGCAGGGATAGAGAGTAACTCACCCAATAAGGCTGAGTAAATTGATAGCAAAACAGGGATTACCAGGACAAAGAGGAGTGGTAAAAAGCAAGAGTTACTTAGATCAACAAGGAAGAGGAAGTTGTGGAGAGTCATGATCGCCCACATCCTAGAAGAACATGACATATAAAAGAAGATTGATATAATTGTAAACATTGCTGCATTTCTAATCTTTTCACTAAAGATGATGAATGCTTTTTTCCTTTTTCATTTTAATTGCGATCTGACAAGCTTTTCATCAGGCCTATATAGCTGTAAATTTGATATAGCTATATATTGAGCCAATATAAACATATATCAGATTTTATATCGGGCCTTTATTTTATATAGCCATATCTCTGAAATTTTAATGGTTGGTCAATTTAACGATCTATCAACACTTATTGGGTGATTCAATATTGAATACATGTCCTATATGACAAAAATCACAATTAATAAATGAGTAGACATAGGTCATGTTTATACTTTTGCCAGTATGTAGATACTGGTCCAATTTAAATTTGGGCCAAAAGGTAAATATAGGTACAGTTTTAAAAAAAATGAGAAAAGGGTTAAATGTAAATATAGGCCCAGTTTACACTTTAGCCAAAAAGTAGACATAGGTCTTGTTTACACTAGATTTGTAGGGGAGTTATCACTCTGAGTAAATATTTATAAACACCCTAACATTTATATATACAAAAATACTTAGAAAAAGGTTGAGGTTGTTTTAATTCTTTGCTTGAATGTTTATTTATGTTTTATACATGTAAATATAAATATATATATATATATATATATATATATATATATATATATATATATATATACTAAGTTAAAATTTTTGGTTATATTTTTTTATTTTTTTTAACTACCTGGTGCGCAGGTATGTATACATGTTTGTGCTGGGGCACCTGTGAGTCTCAGCTTGACTCTCCAAATAAGTTACCTAAAAGCTCATTCTCTAAAATAATTTATGTAGAAATCAAACCCCAGATTTCTTTCTGTTTTTTTTTTGCTCTCCTATCGCCCGCTCCATGCTCCTCCCCTTTTCTTGAACAAGATCAGAGGCTCATTACTTCTTTCCTGTTTAGGAAGGGAATCCCAGTTCCTTTCCTTTTTTTCTGGCCTTAATAGTGGTAAATTTTTGGTGATATACATGGATGGTGGCAACATCTCTTCCTACTGAGTCAGTTTTTTGGTTGCTCTTCTCAACCGGAGCCCAAACTCTTGCGTAGCATCTTGACAAGCTGTTCTGATCAACAGTTACATATTGGGGTTCTTTCAGTGCCATGTTGTGCATGGAAGGGTGTCTCTGCAAGCAGCTCCAGTGAACAATGCCAAAGCCACACTATGTTGCTGTCTGTGGCAGTTCCCTTCCTGCACATGTTATATTAGACCACCAACTGCTACTACTATCCTAGGCCTTTCCTTACCAAAATAACACATAATGACTATAAACAACCAAAGACATAAACCTAAACCAGCTCAGCAAAAAAATCTAAATCCCTTAACCTTTCTTTCTCCAACATTTGCAGTATTCATACCAACTTCTGCAATGTGGAATCGTTCCTCTTCAAAAAGTCTCCATACATCCTAGCTCTCTGCGAAACTAATCCTAACTCTTCAATCCCCTCCTCTGATTTCTCAATTCCTGGCTACCTTCCTCTCCTTAGAATAGACTCTAATGTCCACATGCAGCTCTGGGAGTTTATGTCTGCAAACACCTTCCACTGGCTAGGGAACTCTCTTTTGAATCTCGAGACCATTCTTACATGTGTCTCTGTCTCTCTCTCTACTTAAATCAGTCAACTGTATCTTCTTTACAGTTCACCTTCCTCTCAAGACTGTTTTGTGCTAGATACTATTTCCAACAATATAGACAAGGTCATCTCTCTACACCTGTTTGCAAATATATTTGTGTTTGGTGATTTTAATGCCTACCATACCAGGTGGCTTAAACACACTGTCACTGACCTCGTTGGCATCCAAACCATTAACTTCCCAATCATGCAATCTCTCACACAAGTGGTTGACTTCCCTACATATTTACCCAGTAATTCTGATGGACACACCTCATGTCTCAACCTCTTTTTTACCTCTATCCCTGACTCATGTCATACTATGCAGCTCTGCACTCTTGCTGTAAGCATCTACGTCCACACCCACTGCAGCCAAGAATCTCCTACCAACAGAATATCTTTGTTATCAATGAGCAGATTGAGAATCATTCCATGATTTCCTTCATGATGACCTAGGGAATGAAGTTTTTAATCATCCTGTTCAAAAATGCATATCCGTGGTCTCCTTCTGGGTGAAAACCAGCACCAATGCTTTCATTCCAGCAAGGAAATACCGAGTTAAACCATGTTCATCTCCTTGATTCTCACCTGCATGCTCGACTGCTATAGCCCACAGGAATCACTTCTACCAGCTGTACCAGAGTGACACATCTGATTGCAACAAACGTCCCTTTGTCTCTGCTCATAACAAGTGCAAGTGTGTCCTCAAACAAGTGAAGTTACTGTTTGCTGATAGAATGAAACAACATATGGTTAGGTTCTAGAGATTACTGGCAGATCCATCCATCTTCTATTCAATCAATTCAAAGTCCTCACATCTACAGCAGTTAAGATTGAATGCTTTGCTAGGAAATTCTCTTCCAGCTCAACACTAAACTCATTTGGAGTACCCACACTTAATTTCCCCACTAGAACTGTGGTTCTACTGTGTAATATGTGCATAACTCCATCGCTGGTCTTGGGCATTATTTCTACATTAGACTCCCATAAGGCAAGCGGAGGTGACGGGATCCCAGCCATTGTCCTAAAGAAATGTGCTCCCAAGCTGGCTCGTATTCTCTCCAAACTCTACAACTATTGCCTCACTGCTTGAAAGTCCTCCTATGTATTTCTTGTTTTTAAGAACTCTGGAGAACCATCTGACCCCTCTAATTATCAAACTATTAGTCTTCTACTGCTTTTTGGCAATGTATTCAAGATTTTAAGTGGTTAAGCATCTTACCTCTCACAACAAACAATATGGTGTCTCTTGATGTTAAAAGCAGAACTCGAGTTGTGGCTCTAAATATCTCAAAACCATTTGACAGGGTTTGGCATGCTGCTCTTCTATGTAACCTTCAGGGCTATGGTATTACAGGATGATTGATTTAATCCAGTCATTCATATCAAATCATGAAATGAAGGCCATTCTGAACAAGCTTGCTTCCAGGTCATTTCACATGAATGCAGGTGTCTGCCAATGCTCTAACCTAGGTCCTACACTGTTTCTGATTTTCATCAACGATCTTTCTGATGTCATCAGTTCCCAAGTAGGCATTTATGCAGATAACACTAACATTTACTCATGTCTCAATAGCAAATTCATCAATGCTTTCAAAAATAAAATACTCTCATTTAACCACCATAGAGAAACTTCCCTGCCTGCCATCAGCATGGCTGATCTTGACTCCTGGAGAGCTTCTCATTGAACCTTCTTGGCCCCATGTTTTCAACTAACTTGAAGTGGAACAACTACATTGAATCAATAGCTGCATCTACTACAAGGAAAGTTGGTTCATTGTGTTGTGCCAAGTTTTTCTCATCAGAGTCCATCTTGCACATTTACAAATCTATCATTTGGCTGATCATTAAATACTGTTGCTATATCTTGTCTAGTGTTCCTGCTATTCATTTCAAGGTTCTTGACAAAATCCAAAGAAGGATCTGCAATGCAATCGATTCTGACTTGGCATCTCGACTACAGTCACTTTCTGACAGACATGATGTGGCTTCCCTCTGTCTTTTCTACAAATATTTTCATGGCAACCTGTTGCCTCAGATACATGAATTTAAGCATGCTACTAGATCCCACTATTTTACTGTTAGAACTGGGGCAATAAATAGAATAAATAAAAGAGTTAAGTTCAGAATTTCTCATCCCAGAAATGCACCTAATGAAAGCCAGAGGGTATAAGAAACATGATGATCAGAATAGTTCAAAAGTGTAAATAATGATAACTTCTCATCCCAGAAATTAAGACAGACATGATGATGAGAATATTAGTTCAAAAATTGTATTATCTTATTCTTTATGTAAAAAAAAAACCTCTATTTTGCTGTTATGATATAATGATGAAAGACTTAATGATAAAAACAATTTTTTTATGGAAGTTTTCTCTTAAGTTTAACCACTTACTTTTTTTATTCATTTTGTTCCTATAAGGGATATTTTGGTGAGAGACATTTTACTGAAAAATATTTCAACTTTTGTTATATGTAATATAATATTGCCAAAATATCTTGTCAAGCTCTCCAGGATTATTATTGTTTTTGCTGCATTCATAATCATTCTGCAAATTGTCTTGAATTACTCTCTACTTTAGTGCCAGAGTAGGTAAACCCAAGATAAAAAGGTTTGAGATAGCTTATCAACCACTCCATGATTATCATTGCTTTTATTGCATTCATAATCATCTACAAACTCTTTTGAATTACTCTCTACTTAAGTGCCAGAGTAAGAAGACTGAAGATAAGAGATTTCTTTTAAGATATCTTGTTAGCCACTCCAGGACTAATACTGCTTTTATTACCTTCATAATCATATACGAATAGCCTTAAATTAAACTCTACTTCAGTACCAAAGTAGCAAATTACTCACTAAAGCTCGTAGAAGATCCAAGATAAAGTGATTTCTTGTGAGATATCTTGTCAACTATTTCCATATTTTCATTATTTTTACTGCCTTCATAATCA
The DNA here is from genome assembly GCA_903632075.3 of Acanthosepion pharaonis. Classification (NCBI taxonomy): domain Eukaryota; kingdom Metazoa; phylum Mollusca; class Cephalopoda; order Sepiida; family Sepiidae; genus Acanthosepion; species Acanthosepion pharaonis. The sequence continues at coordinate 5,933 of CAHIKZ030001709.1, forward strand.
TGTGCAGATTTTTTTAAATTACTCATTACTTCCATGACAGAGTAACAAGACTCAAAATAAAGAGATTTCTTTTGAGATATCTTGTCACCCACCTCAGGATAATCGTTGCTTTTAGTGCCATCTTTACCATCAACAAATTGAATTGACTCACTATAAAGAGTAAAAAGAATGTAAATTTGGAAAATTATCACAGTTTTTCTGCATGGCTTTCTTTTTTTAAATATTACTTCCCTTACAGATATAGGTAATTGTCCTAGACAGATTCTTTTTATTTATGTAATGTGAATTGCCATAACTTCTTGGAAAAGATGATACTGTGGTTTTCAGTTGCCTTATCCACAATTTTCTTCTAGACTGGTTCTATCAAATAGAGTCTGAACTATTTAATCCATGGCTTAGGGAAGAAGGGAACTGATGTGAAAGTGAAAGTAACAAACTGAACTGAAATGCAACACTCATCACCATTCCACATTCTGTTCATAACTCTTCATGGTGATAATGATGAGGATATTATTATTATTATTATAAGGAAGAAGAAGGAGGAAGAAGAAGAAGAAGAAGAAGAAGAAACAAATGCAACCGACCAGATACAGAAACAATGGCAAGATAAACCGCTTCATGGCCAATACTCTGACCATACCATCAGTGGCTACATAGTGCAGGGTTAAAAGCTGAAACGGAAGGTTTTATCCTTGCTGCACAGGAACAGTGCTTGTTAACCCAACAAGCACACATACTAAAATATAGTGTTAGCCCAAAATGCATGTTCTGTGATAATTACCTAGAAACAATCAATCATCTTGTATCAGGTTGCACAGTATTGGCACCCACTGAATATAAAACCCAGCATGACAGAGTTGGCCAATATCTGTACTGGAAAATCTGTAACTTCTATGGAAAGGAAACTGAAAGAAAGTGGTATGAACTCCACCCAGACCCGGTTACGGAGATAGGAACTGTTACAATTTTATGGGACTACACAATACACACAGACAGAACAGTCAAAGCTAACTGCCCAGAGATTGCACACAAAAAAGGTGCCTCTTTATTGATATGGCAGTACCTGCAGACTACAATGTATCTTTGAAGATCTTCAAAAAGCTATCAAAATACAAGGAACTTAAATCAAAATCTCAAATATGTGGTACATGGGAACATCAACAATCCCCATTGTAGTTGGAGCCCTCGGATTGGTTGGAAAAGATTTCAGTAGACTAATTGAAGGGATCCCTGGAAGCCCATTCCTTAAAAAATACAAAAAAATTGTTCTCACGAGTACAGCCCAGACCTTACGAAGGGCTTTGTCTATGTAAATATTTTTTTTTTTTTCCAGTGGAAAATGTCATGAATCTATTTCTAACCTTAGGTCCCTGGGTGGGACCCAAAAAGAAATGAGTACACATCAGAAATCAAAGGAAATATAATAATAATAATAATATATCAGTACAGTCATAGGTCAATTGAAGTTGAGATTATAGAGTCATTGTGAACTCCATGACCTTGTCAAAGGTTTCATTGTATGTGTTATACCAGTGTTACATATGGTTTTGAATTCAGAATCATCCTTCTCCTAGAGTGGTTGCCAACCACACCTAAAGAGCCCAGTGTCCCCTGCTATGTGAAACATAGCTTGGGGGAGGAAGAGATGGATTCATACCTTTCCCAAGTTTATTTGTGCAAAAGTGAATATGACAAACTCAGCTGGAATTGTACAACTTGGGCATTCAAATAATATATCGCAACAGTTATAGGTTGACTGCAGTCAATGTATGATTGTGATTATAAAGTCATTGTGAATTGCATATTCTTTTTGTTAGCTGCATAGTATGTGCTATTCTGTGGTCGGGGGGGAGTAATACAGCGATGTCCTTCTTCTAGACTGTTTGTCAACCACAGCTAAAGAACACAATCTACCCTACTATTTAACTCATAACTGGGATAGAAGAAATGGATTCATCTATATTTCTGAGATGAGGTATTATGTACACTATTTACATTATTTGGACTTTTGTCCTCATCTTTGTTGCCATATTTATCACAACGTTTCAGCTGTTGTACACTGTGGCCTTCTTCATGTGCTTGGAATGTCAAACTGAACCCTTTATTTCACTCACTGGGATTCAGAGAAATGGATTCATATCTTCACCAAGGTTATTTGCCCAAAAGAGAATGTAGTAAACTCCACCGTAATTTGAACTCGGTTCTCAGATTTCTTGTTTTGATCCATTAACCATTGCATCACCTAGACATCCATTTTCATCATGAGTGTTGCTAGATTTTAAATGTCAGAACGTTTTTTGCTAACCCTAATCACATTAAATCATTTGAAATAATATTCCAAATGGTAACCATAAATCTTCCTGCATTGTAAAAATTTGGAGAGTTACTTTTTTTTTACCAAGATGGAAAATTCAAATTGCATTAATTTTGAATAGAGCAGTTATGTCATATTAGTAAAATATCTCATCAGTCACTTCAGAACAAAGTTGCAAATTCTAGCAACATAGGTGAACATATGGTCTGCCTGGAATGTATCCAGCTATTTTGAATATCTTGAGAATAAGCTGTACAGCTTTGATGTAATTTGGCAAACAATCACAGAGGGATTTACTGCACATGTGTTAACAGAAACTCTCCTGTGGGGTTACTCAGCTGTCTGTAAGATGTCACTAAATGATGTGGTAAACTGTGTGACATACAATTAGTTGAGTAGATTTGTCATATATTATGCAGGGCTGTTTGGCTCTAACAATAAATCACCCTGGTATGTCAGATCTGATTAGAATCTAGATTTACCTGTGACTTTTGGCTTTTCTCAAAACTAAATTCACTCATGGAAAAGATTAAGAGGAATATGATAATGCAGTTGAGAATGTTCCCTATATGATGACGTTGATCTTTGATTTTTATTTAATTTTATCTTGGTTATACGGGGCTCTTGTAGAAGAACAACTCTGAATTTTAAACCAGTTAAGCATGGGGCTAGTAATTCCACTTCATAAAAATCTACTTGGTATGAAATCCATAACAGCAATTCTTTGTGTGGCTGTGAAAGCATCAAGAAAAATGCAGAAAATTTCTGGGCCAATTTTTTTTTTGGGGGGGGGGGCAAGTAGCACAAGTCATGACCTTCAGACACCTTATATACGTTATATATATATATATATATAGTTAGGTAATGAAATGTTTGGTAATCCATTTGGATAATCCCAAAGAGGATGAAATCCAGAGAGCTCAATGTAAAAACAGAGTGAATACTACTTTAATTAAATCACTCTCTATCACCTTAAATCAACTTAAAACTGCCCCTCAAAAACTTGTATAAAAATTTTTTTAAACCATTTTCTTTTATGCTTGGAAATGTGATCTGAGGAACCAGGAAAAAATCCCTTTCCTGGGAAAATAAAATATAATCAGTGAACCTTTAATTAAACTTGACCGGACAATTGCGTTTAGCATGAAACAGTCTGTTGCTTCTGAATGTTGACTTCAATGTTTACTTTTATATTTGCATACATTCTATCTCCGATATTGAGTGCTTTTTCCCATAAATATAGCATACCTTAAAAACTATATATATATATATATATATGTGAATTTCTTGCATGAACTGTTTGCGAGATATGGCATAACAGATACTATAGTATTGGATAATGGAACACAATTCACTGGAAGAGAATTTCAAGACTTTTGCAAGTTGTTCTCTATAGAACATATTACAATTCTACTGTATCCAAGGTTGAATGAACAAGTGGAACGGTTTCTGGAAATGTTCAAAAGAGTGTTGAAAAAAACAAGTCTGGATAAATTAAACGGGGAGGCACTTCAAAATTTTTTGAGAGTGGATAGGTTAACATTTAACCCCAACACACCATCAGGCATATCACCAGTGGAATTAATGTTTGCCAGAAGGTTAAAATTAGTGTTCAACAAGTTATTGCTTTAATAAAATGACACCAATACTTTCAAGGTTGGCGATAAAGTATTCTTTAGAGCATACAAGGAAGGAAAGTGTTATGGCCTTGTTAGGGTCAGAAATAAAGACACAAAGAGAGGAATTTAGTTAAACAAATATATTAACAGAAACAGTAATAGAAATATATACAAACGAGAGTGTTACAGCAAGAATGTTTGGTCCGACTGTCAGAGCAGACTGCTGGAAACTTCCCCCTCCAAAAGTCAGTACCTGCTCCTATATATAACTGGGAGAGCCTATGCATGCATGGGTAAATTATCATCAGAAAGGAAACATGGGAAGATGGCATAATAGTGGCTAGAATTGGAAAATTGGTCTACATGGTGAAAGGAAAAAAATTCCAAAACAAAGGCACCAAAATCAACTGAAAAAAGATTAACTGATGAAAGACATGAAGAATTTGTTAAAATGCTCTATGACATTTATGTTGTGCCAGTATGAAAACAAATCATGAAACCAACATTTACAAGTTCAAGGAAAAGAAAACATACACAAGAACTTGAAGTGGATCCAAGACAGAAACACTAGAAAGTAAAGTATGTTGGTGAACTCTTCAGAAAGTGGAGAGTGAAATACTAATACAAAATAAAAAATATATTTATTTAATAAAGTAGTAATCTCAAAAGGAGTGAAATTGTTTGATAGGGAGTAAACCACCGGTGACTCCATGAACTCGTCTAATACTATAAAGAGTTCTATGGTATGAGTTTGAGTAGGTGGTCAGTCTTCATACTAACGATACAGATAATAGCCTAAGCCTTACATATAGAGAATACTTAACAAATTACACTATACAAAGTACAAATGTGTGTTATAAAAATAGTCCTGCAATAGGAAGTTATAATAATTTTCTTTGGTCACTTCATTTATTTGGAGAATTGTATTAACTTCTTTCGTATTTTACACTCATGCTGGAGTATTTACAACTTTTGAATTTATGTATATTTTAATTGTTAATTTACATATTTTAGATGCACTCCAAATCTTCCTCCATGTTATTTATCTTTTCATACCAATTTTGATACAATAATTTTGCCTTCATTGGTCCCTGAAGAAGTGCTGACTGCAAGCCACCTTGGTTTAAAGGGGAAAAAAATTAACACTAATCAGTGTTTGTTTAAAACAATATATATATATATATATATATATATATATATATAGTCAACTCAGCTGCTTTAATGTAAATGTTTCAGCAGGGCCTGTTTACTTGGTTAACTTTAATTAGAGTTGTTGACGGAATATCAATTATTTCTTGTTGGCTGTCTATGATCAGCACTCACATTGGTATCTCTTCAATTATCTTGACACTTAACTGCATCTTTTAATTTTGGCAATTTAACTTGTATTCCTATGTTTAATATTCTTATGTCTCTACATCTCTGTTTACTTTGTTGCCCTTCTGAAAAGGGATAGAAATTCAAAAATTAGTCTCGGTACATTTCAATGTCATATTGACTAGATTGAGGCAATTTTTTACATGCAAAAAAAAAACAAGCTGAAAATTACTGAAGGTGGAAATCTATGGCATTGTCTTTCCCAAGGAAATTTGCACGTAAGTGAATATAATAAATCCAACTGGAATTGCAACTTGCCTTTCTGATTAACAATTCCAAGCCATTATCCATTACACCACCTGCATATCCTTCTTACAGTACCTGGTATTCACGATCTAGGCACTGTCTAGGCTTGACATTGTTTGACTTTGGTGATTGAAAGAGAACCAATTTTTTAACGTGATGTTGCCATAAGCTGCATATTAGCAGAAGCTTCAAACTTTTATTTCAGCTACAGAGAATAAAAAAAAAAAAAAAAAACAGGAATGAGATTTTTATCCCAGAAGCTTTTCCCCTACCCCAAGAATCAAGATCAAAATTAATCAGAAACAAAAAATGAAGTATGTAATCACAAAAAAAAAAAATAGAAAGATTTTCTCTAGCTTGGCTTCATTTTAAAATTAAACTCATATCAAAAATTACCTGAAACTCTTCACTATCCCAAAGGACTTCCTCTGAATCATACAATTATCTCCTAATTAACACCCATTGATCCCCTTTCTCCTTAAAGCTACAATCATCACCCATATTGTTTGATGTCCCTTTATAAACTCTATTTTGGATTCATCTGCAAGATGAATATATTTCTAATGTTTCTTTGTTTTGTTTTCTATTTTCTCAAAGGTGTACAATGTTATATTTATAACATATGACTTTCCTACATTACCTTCTTATAGTAGGTTCTTCATCTCTGATTGGCTAATTGCTGAATATTGCAAGATGAAGAAAAACTTCATCTCCTCTTTATATCTCTTCACTCACAGTCTTCTTCACCTGCTACAGTTCACTGAAAACTAATTTGCCTTGTGGGGTGTTTGATTCCCTCAAGTGGTTCATTGTCAACTCATAGTTCATGTTTTAGATCAGGGTGTCATGTCACCATATGTTTATGTCTAAAAGTCTCTGAGGAATAGACTTAGGTGCAAGAAGTTCTAAAAATCTACATAGGAAAAGTATAAAAAAAAATATGTTTTCTTCTTCTATGTGCCATGTTCTTTCAGAATTGATTATGGCTCTCCACAACTTCCTATCTTTTGTAGTTCTTATTAATGTTTGTCTTTTCACCATCACTCCCAATCTCCGTTCTGCCATCCATTTACACAAACTTGTGAAGTAGATTATGTGCTGCTTTCCTCTGTCCCTCTTGCCTCCAATATGTCCTTTGAATATCAAATTTTCCAAACCCTCTTTCCTAATTATGTGCAATAGAAATTTCAGTAGTCTCATGATTTTAATTAAAAGTGTCCTTTTTGTTTTCATTTTCCTTAAAACTTTGTCATTACTTATGTGTTCAGCCAATGGCATACTTAGCATCCTTCTGTAGAACCACATTTCTGTTGCCTCAAGTCTCTTCTTTATCTTTGATGAGATTGCCTAGCATTCACTGTCACATAGGAGAACTGACATTGCATAAAAGTTCAGTACTCTTATTTTTGCTTCTAATGAAATTTTCCCATTTCTTAATACTTTGCTTTGCTTTTGGAAAGCATCTTTTGCTATTCCAATGCATCTATAGATTTCAGTATCACATTTTCCATCCTCTATTAAAGCACTTCACTGACTTTTATACTTAATTTATTAAATTTAGTTCTATATCAGTTACAAAATATGTTTCAAAATGAAATCAATTTGCTTGTGTACATTTTCTAACATGTTCAATTCAAAACTTTTGCACATCTTTAAACCTAGAAATATTTTTTTTTTATGACTTCAAATTCTCTTGCTAGGTTATTCTTTCATGCTTGTATTGGTTCAAGACAGTTATTACAAACTATTGATTTAAAGCAATAGTTCCCAAACAGTGTCATACACCTCATAGGTGCAGCAGAAGTGTATAGCATGTGAGGCAGAATGATTGAAAGACAATCAAAGATTTAGAAACAGTTTCAAAAAATTCATATACCAGAAATAAATATGATTTCAAAATTTCAAATATTATTATGGATTACTTCTAGTTGCATGGATGAGTCCCTGTATAAATAGTTATAAATAATTACTGGCTGATTTTATTATTGTGATATTTTTGCATTATATCAAGTATTAAGAATATAGTAAATAGGGTCCACAAATTGGAGGAGAGAGTTATCTATGATAATGTTCTTTCTTTGAATCCATGGTTATCTCCCTTTAACCTTCTCTCTGTTTTTTTATTTTTTTTTTTTTTATCACATACAATTTTTTGAGGCACAATCAAATTTTCATTAAAATTTGGTGAGAAAAAAAACATTTGGGAACCACTGATTTAAATTTTAATTTGAAAAAATATATAAAATGATTAATAAATCATTGTGAAACAAAAAATTACAGTGTTATGTTTTATTCTTAAGTACATGGGACAAGATCACATTATATGTATATATATATATATATATATATATAGACATTTTATAAAAATATATTCTTTTTATAGATACAATCATTTGAAACAAAATGCTCAGTGTTATAATAATCCTCTTGTACATGGGACAAGCCTGAATGTTATATATATAATATAAAATATTATATATATATCAATATTATAAATATATATATATATATGGATGAAATGAAAAATGTGCCTTAAAAAACAAAAAATGGTGTTCGGTTGTATAAGGAATATTACTGTTTTAAACTTAATATTCCATCGGATCTTTCGGTTAATAACTGCTCATTCGGACAAATTAAACAAATTATAACATTATCAATACAACAAAATTGACAATAGATTAAAAACATAAAGAAAAAAATAGATTATTATAAACAAATATTTATTTAAAACTTGTAAATATAAAAGAATATTTAAACATAAAATAGCAAAACTTTATAAATTTAAAAATTTATTTAAAAAATGTTTTTGTCCATATTCTTAATGTATATATATATATATATATATATATATATATATAGATAGATAGATAGATAGATAGATAATTTGTTGACAAATTGGAGACTTCAGAAAGCCATGGTAACATTTTATTTTGTGAGATTAGTAAAATTTGATTTCACTTTGTCAGACCTTGCAGTTTCAAAACAATGATTGGATTCAAAAATTCTTCCAGGATTCCACCGAAAAATGAAATGAAAAACAAGATTAGTTGTGTTTTAAGATAGTTACACAAAAGTAGGAAGGGAAGGAGGGAGGTATATGTCTCTAGGAGATGCAATGGTTATAGCGTTGACCTCTTATTCACCGGACAAGAAAAAGGGGTGAAGAGGATTTATCAAGAATGGAATAAAGAAAGAAGGAGAGGCAGGAAACAGAAGAGAGGAAGGGAGAACTGGAGAGCATACACAAATCCCTACACCTACATACATACATATTTTTCTATATACACATATAATTACACATACACATATGTGCCTACATCCATACACGTATTCGCATCCATCTACACATATGTTTTCACATAAATGTGGTCACCCATACGTATGTATACACACACACATACACCCATACAAATAGATAAATATGTAAGTATGGGTATATATGTCTGTGTATACATATGTATCAGTGAACCGAGTAGCACACTTACATTTATGCAGTTGAGGTACCAGTGAAAGTAGCTCATTAGAGCAGTTGCCATGAAATTATTTGTAGAAAAGACAGAGGGAAGCCACATCATATCTGTGAGAATGTGACTGTAATCAAGATGCCAGGTCAGGACCTATATATGTGAAATGTGTATATATATATATATATATATATATATATATATATAGATAGATAGATAGATAGATAGATAGATAGATAGATAGATATAATTTTTTCTATATATTATTTAGTTTGTCTGATGACTGCAAATAGTGTGAAACCCAGGGTCACACACTTCATCAACATATAATATATATATATATATATATATATATATATATGATAAAATATAGTTTCATGGTATGCTATATTTATGGCTCAATGTGCTCAATGTCTGGGATAGAGCATATGGAAATATAAAAGTGACCATTGAGATCAACACCATATGGCAACAGTCTGTTTCATGCTAAAATGTAATTGTCAAGCTTTTATATATATATATATATATATATATAGTAGTTAATGATTTTTTTAATCATTGTTTCTTATTACTATAATCATTATATTTTAGGAGGTAAATCTCTGAGCAGACATCCCTGTTTTTGTTTTTAGGGGGGATATTTTTCAAAACAGGGATATTAATATCTACTAGCCTAGAGATTTAATAAAATTTTCCATCTCTACAGCAGTAGATATTAATTTCATGGCCACAGGATCCTTACTTTACTTTAACAGTGTCAAAGAGGAAAGGATATTGTTTCTGTTGTGAAAAATGACAATGAAGGCCTTGTACTTGACTGACTACTCCTTCATAATGGAAGGACTATCTATATACATAAGTCAATGTCTTACATGTGTAAAGGATGTAAAATTTATTTCAATATCACTACAGTTTCCTTACTTTAATATTTTCAGCCTAAATGTTCAAGAAATTTCAAAGAAAATATAGGTTCTCCAATAGAAATCAAGCCGGTGTCCTATATGGAACCATCTATTGATCTGATGTGCTATACCACTCAGAGAAGTGCCTGGTTAGCAAAGTCCAAGTTACAGTTTTTAAAAATCTTTGACAATCTTTCCTAAATGACCTTAATGTAAACAATGACAACATATTATGAAATGGATTAAGTCCGACAATTATTTAATATATTTTGTCTGTACGTTATTTTGATTCCTGTTGGAGAATCCATATTTTCTACAACATTTTTCAAACATTCAGCCCAGTAAATGTAATGATTACTGTTTATTCAAAAAAAAGAGTATTCACTGAAATAAATTGTATCTATTAAAAAATAACATCTACACAATATATATATATATATATATATATATATATATAGCTAATATTAGTGGTAAATATACACATACTTCCTCTCCCTCTTATTCTGATCTTTAACATTAGATCATCTATAGTGTGTGTATGTTACCACGAAATGTATCTTTAATGTATTAGACATCTGACAACATTCATGTTTCTCTCACTTAAACCTCTTCCACTCACCTCTCTAAAACTTCTCTCTGTTAAGGTTTAATCTCCTCCTTCTCTCATCTGTTACCCCTCTCTTTAGCTCTAACATTTGTCCCACACTCTCATACTTACACTCTCTCTAAATTCTATTTTTATTTCCGATTTTTTTTTTTTTCTGTTTTTTTTTTTTTGAATTTGTAGGTCTGATGAATTGGATCGTATTTACGATTCCAATGGAATAAATTATGACCATGGAATATTAGTGTTTAAGTGTTTAAGCCATTTTTATTATATATATATATATATATATATATATATATATATATATATATAAAAAGAGAATGAAACACAGAGTATCTTGAAGACAATAGAAGCAGAGTAAAACAATGAATAACTTTAGAAGTTTGAGCAAGTAGTACAATGACAAAAAGGTCTTAAAGTAGTAAGTATTGCTAAAAGCAAGAAAAAGAGGAAACTCTGGAGAATCATGATTATCCACATCTTTAGGAAACATGGCCTTGAGAAAGGAAGAGATTATCCTGTGTGCCCAATCATAGTGATAATGATGAACTAAGCAAAGGCTGATCTGAACTGAAATAATTACATATTTTCTTTCAAGGCTGGGATCAGTGTTCAAGCCAAGGTTTTCATGTCAGCCAAGAAAATCAACATTTGAAATCCTTACAAGCAGGCTCTTCCCAGCCTGTCCTAATTTGTGCTTAGCTTTAAAAATATCATAAGCTAAGCAAAGATTATAACTGTATCTGAATATACCTTATGAACAAGACTTTCTTTTAACACCTCTTAAGAAATTATATATAGATAAAAAACAAAGCTAGGAAGAATAATGAGTTTTCTTCCCTACCACCACAGAGTTTTTGTTGGGCGATTGTATGACCTCTTGATCTCTCACCAGGCAAAATAAGTAGTCATTTATGCCAGCCTGACGCCATCACATATGCTGCAAACCTGAACCTTGGATACTTACTTTCTCATCAAAAAATAAAATAAAAATGAAATCAATAAGACAGCTTCAAGTAACCATTAATTTTCTCTCTAACAGACAGCATGGCTTAAGAAAGAAAAAAAAATATAAATAAAAATATTTGGTCCCCCATCTGCTGTTAGTATGATGGTGAAAGCGGTGGGGCAGAGAAGAAACTTGGCGATGAAAGTAAAGAGTGATACCAGAATTCTTTTAAGGAAATATCTCCTCAAACCAGAATCTCAGCTCCTTCATCCAATACTAAGAAATGAAACAGGGAAAAATCAGTTTTTCCATAACTGTAATTAAATTTGTTTTACCTGAAGCTAATTGTGCTCAGTTGCACTCTGGTCTAAAGTATTGTGCTCTGTCTAGTGTAGAGACAAGAGGATCTTACTGAACCAATTTCTAGGGCACACTAGCCACGTTTAGCATATTGCTTTTTATGCAATATTTATGTATAGACATTATAATTAGGATTCTTATAATCCTATTTTGCTTGTAACACTCAGTAATAATCCTTAATTGCTTAATACATGATCATTCATAATCCCTAATTCATAATCAATCCTTAATTTCTTAATTCCTGACAAATTATAATCCTAAATTACTGATCAATCCTAATCCTTAATTTCTTAATTCTTAATCAGTCATAATCAATAATTCAAGATCAACGACATTCCAGATTAATAATAATCTTTAATTCATGACCCATCAGGAATTTTAATTCATTAAGGATGATCTTTAATTCCTGATCAACCCTAATATTTATTTTCTAAATTCCTCATCAATAATAATCCTGATACTCCTTAATCCCTTACACATTAATCAATTATTTTCCTTAATTCTTGAAAAACCATAATCTTTAATACCTAAATAATGATAACCTTTAATTCATTAATTATTGATCAATCATAATCCTTAATTCCTTACTGATCAATGATTTTTCTTTCATTCTTGATCACTCATAATTCTTTCCTAATTCTTTATCAGTAACTGGTTAATATTTATTATTAATCTAGATTAATTCATGAATGCCCATAGTGGCTGAAATGGGATACTTGACATTAATGGATTAATCAGGATTAATAATAATAAAAATAATACCAGATTTGGATTTTTTTAATTAATACGGGATTTTACAGGATTAGTAATTCTAATGGATTAGTAATTTCTTAATTTCCGATCAGTGATAATCTTTAATTCCTTAACTTCTGATCAAAGAGAATCCTTTCCTAATTCTTTATTGATTAATATTTATTATTAATCCTGATTAATAATTCCTTAATTACTAATCAATGATAATCCCTAATTCCTTAATTTTTAATAAGAGTTAACCTTTTCTTATTATTTATACTAAAATCATTCATGGTGATTTTCTCAATATAGATATGGCACAAGGCTGAAAGTATGGGGCACCTTGTGAGGATCGAACTCACTATTCAGTCATAATTGATCTAGTGAGATAAACTTGTTAACTATTACACCATGTTGAAGGGCCCAATTAAAATCATTTATGAGAAGTCACTCAAAAGTTCTTAGCTTAACCAACTTCCCAAAGTAGAGCCAAGTGACTAATCTTTTTTGGAAGGGCTTCTTGATCAAGCCAATAACTTTTCAGTGGCTCATAATGCAGTTCTATTATCAAATTATTTGCAATGCATTTCAGTAGTAAAAATCATTCCCAATATATTTACAATACCAATATTAAATTCAAAAAGCATTTTTTATTGGTTAAGATGCTGACACCATTTAATTCCAAGATGATCAAAAATATCTGAAGCAAAACAGAACGAAAACATGAACTTTGGATAGCTAATCCCTAATTTTCCTTCAAAAGTGCAACAACTAATTCAAAAATTGGAAAATAAAAAAAATTAAACAGATAAACCTTGTCAGGTAAATTGAATAAAACTTGTTTAAATGAATTCTTGCTTTCTAAATATACACTATTGCCAATATTATAAATTTTTTACGTCAATCACAATTGCCATAATTCCTAACCACTAAAACTCCTTTTCATCCTGATTTCTAATGAATTTCTATAGTAAAATTATTTGCGATACATTCTATATTAAACATTAACATTACATTTACATTATAAAGATACTGGACCTATGGAATTAGTTTCTGCCCAAGTATTAGTATTCTGAGTAAACTGATATCTTAGCTTCATATATAAAACCTAGGAGAGATTTTTTCAGACATTTTTGTCCCTGTTATCAATCTCATCAGGTAGATTAGTCACTTTTCTTCTCTGGTTGTCTTGCCTTCAGTATATCCTGTGGGTGTTAAATTTTCCATGATTTCTTTCCTCATTTTGTGCCCCAGAAATTACAACAGTTCTTTTTGTTTCAATTTTACTTAAAACTACTTTGTTATTTTGCACACTCTGTTGATCATATTCTCAGCATCATTCTCTTGTCTCAAGTCTCCTCTTCATTTGTGAGGAAATTATCCATTCACTGTCATATAGGAGGATTGATATGACATAGCAGTTCAGCATTTTTTTTTTTGTTTCTAACAAAATTTTCTTCGTTCTTAAAACTTGTTTAGTTTTTGGAAATTATCATTTTCTATTCCAATACAGCACCAGATTTTAGTGTCACATTATCCATCATCTGTTAAATCATTCTCCATATATTTACGCTTCTGAACTTGTTTCATTGTGACATCTCTAATTCCTAACTCACATCTTGAGTTTTTTCTCTTGCTTTCAACCATACATTCTGCTATGTTACAATTGGTGGTTAGTCCTTTCTTCTCACAATCTTTTTTTCTTTCTATGTCAGCCATCAGATCAGTGTTATCCATTATCATATTGCTAAGATTGTGTCCACCAATAATAACTCTTCCAGTTTTATTATCAACTCATTGGGAGTATCTTTGCCTGATTGTCCCCCTAGAACCAAGTCTCTACTGTATGATCCATGATTTCTGCTGTAATCTCTAAATTGGATTAGCACATGGCATACAGATTTAATGGTATCCCTACAGTGTCTCATTGTGCTTTTTTGGCCTCACATTCTTAACTGATTTGAAGTGAAACAACTTCATTTAATCAATAGCTGCATCTACAGCAAGGAAAGATGGTTCATTGTGTCATGTCATAAAATTTTCTGATCACAGTTCATCTTTCATATTTACAAATCTACTATTTGGTCAAGCATTGAATACTGTCATTATATCTAATCTAGTGCCCTGACTACATGAATTTAAGCATGCTACTAGATTGGCACCTAGGTCCCACCCTTTTACTGTCAAAATATTTAAATGCAACTGCCACTTCTACTTCAACAGTTTCTTTTCATGCACTTCCCACTTGTGAAACTCTTTCATTTACTTGCTTCCCTGATAACTACAATCTTCAAAAATTTAAAGACAATGTCAATCGCCATCTTCTGTCATCTTGAACCCCGTTCAACTTTTACCCTCTCCTCAATCTCTCAGTCTTTTCTCTCACTTTCACTTTCTGTAAACCCCTGCATACTACTGCCACTCCCACCTTGCTTGGAGTGAAATGATTAAAAAATTTGTCCTAAAGGAATGCCTTCATGAACTGGCTCCTGTTCTCTCTAAACACTACAACAAATGCTTCGCTACTTCTTGCTTTCCAGCTTGTTGGAAATCCTCTCATGTAGTTCTTATTTTTATGAATAAAGTTTTTAAACATTTCCTTAACAAGCACTTTCACAAGTAAGGCTATAAACCCAAACTACCTAAAATGCAATAAAATATTAGATTACTTAGAATATTTTTAATTTCTAAGATTACAAGATAGTTAAAAAGATTATATGAAAAAAAGACATTCACATTGTATTTGACATTTTATTTTATTACAACTATCTCCTCCTTACATAAATTTCCCAAACATCAGGCTGTAGATAAATCTGTCAACACCTCACAAAAACACTTACCTCCATGTTAAAAAATGCTTGTTTGCAATATGTTAATCTAAAAGCTAGTAATATTTGTTTCATTCCAGATTAATTAAACTTGGAAATATTAAAATGAATATATTAGCTTGGAATTAAAACTAAAATAAAAGCTTCAAGAAAAACTTTTCATTTTTTAACATGTATGTTAACATGCATTTTAAAATGTCTTTTAAAACTTAGGTATCAGTTGTTGTTTTTTTTTACTATAATGGTATCATAGCCAAATGAAATATTGCTCAAAGATTCTCAATGTTTCTATACAGGTGAAAAATGAACCATAACTGTTTTCCATCTTAAATAAAAAAAAATTATGATAAATTTTAATAACATTTCCATTACCTTACTTTTGTTTGTATTTTATTGTCCATAGTATGTTTGAAATACATTTTTTCTTTGAAATTGCTAATTTTTATGCAAAATGCATCACCTGGATAAAGTTAAATTTTGATTGATTCATTTGTTTATGACCTATCAACCTTTTCTGGGTTATGTAAAAGAAAAGCATATTTTTTTATTGTAAGAATAATTATTTTTCTGTGAGTGAATATTGTAGGAGCAATTTTTAGAGAATAACTGTTTCCAGGGAGGAATCCTACTATTTAACCCATAGCTGGGAGAAGATAGATTCATACCTTTCTCAAGGGTATTTGTGCCTAAGTTAACATAACAAACATGATTGGGATTCAAACTAAGCTCTCTGATTACTCTTTCGGAGATGCATCACAAGTGGGTACTTCTCTGATCATTACAATCTTAACTTGTTCAAGTCTTGGATTAACCATTATCCTTCCCCAATACCATGAACTAAACCTCTTACTCTGTAATCCTCTAACTTGAGTGACTCGTGGGCCTTGTACTGGGTTAACATTATTGTAAAAATAAAAGAAAAGGAAATAGTACTATTCATTGCACCACCTGCACTTCCTAAATTTAAAGCACTGAAGGTATATAAAAAAGTGCTTCCACTCAAAATTTGTTCATACAATTCCTGAAGGCCTTTCATAACCCAAAATGTTTGTAAACCGAAACTATTTTTCCAATAGGAATCAATGTAGAGAAAAAAAAGTCACAGGACAATAAAATTGGAAAAGAAAAGCACAGCACAACACACAAATGTATACAACACGACGGTCAATTCAGAAATGATTCCGTTCAGGTTAACTCGCTTCAGCAATGTTGTTCGAGAATCAAAATTTTATTCAATAACTGAGGCATTTTCATCTCAAATTTTCTGTTCAAAAACCAATTTGTTCAACATGTGAGACATTTCTGAAACGAGGTTGCACTGTATTATAGGAAGAGGTGCTGACCTAAAACTTTACTGCACCCATTATATATTTGTAAAATCACAGATTTATCACACTGAATGTTAATTACTATAATAATCATTATTCTTATTACTACATGCATAAATGTTTTAAGTATTGTAAAAGATGATTGGCAATTCCTTGCAATTTGCTATGAAAGTTGACAAAAATATCAGCAGTTAGAATTTGCTCTAAATCTTTGAGAATAAATATTATTTAAAGAAATTTAATTTCTCCATCTGTGTGTGTCCATCAAGCAAATAAGCAAACACAAAACTAATCTACTCAGGGCAGAAGATGTGCCCATTTTTCATGAGTATTATTGCACCTAAGCCCGGATCATGATTTTTCTTTGTATATATTACACTGATCCTGGTCTTTGGATGGAAATCTGTTACCTATTTCAAGTCAGTTCAATCTCTGCTTAGCTTATTATTATCACTATCATAGGGCACTATGAATTATCACTCTCTCTTTATCTCTCTCTCTCTCTCTCTCTAAATACCATATCTCATCAGAACATGGATAATAATGACTCTCCACAGCTTCCTCTTTATCTTGCTTTTAACAACACTTGTTACTTTAAGACCACTCTTTGTTTTAATTTTTTGTTTTTTAATGATATTACCCCAAGCAAGGTGGGAATGCTATTAGTACACAGGAGGTTACAGGGAGTGAAAGTGAAAGAAAAGACTGAATATAGGAAAGAACAAAACATGAAGATGATTCAAAAAGACAAAGGATGGCAACTGATTTTACATTTCAATTTTTAAAGATTGTAATTATCAGGGAAGCAAGTAAATGGATTGGAGTTTCACAGGCAGGAAGTGTGAGAAAAGAAACTATTGAAGTAGAAGTGTGCTACTAGTTTGGCCATCCATTTGAACAAACTTGTCAAGTAGGTTTCTTGCTGATTTTCTCTGCTTCTCTTGCCTTGTGAGAATTTAATTTTCAAAGCTTTCTTTCCTTGTTGTCTTCGTTGTACTTGTTCTGTCATCCATTTACTCAAACTCATTATTTTGATTTCTCACTGTTTCCCTCTGCTTCTCTTGCCTTCAATATGACACTGTAAGTGTTTAATTCTCCAAGCCTTCTTTCCTAATTATTTGTTTTCATTGTCCTTATTCTGCCATTCATTTTCTCAGATTCTTTAACTTGATTACTCAGTTTCCCTCTGCTTCTTCTGTCTTCAGTATGCACTGTGAATATTTAATTATTCAAAATTGCAAGTACATTTGCATACTTGCAAAATATACAATACCAGAATATCAGGTTGAAAGGGACAACCAATTGTATCTTACTCCATGCTGTTAGCATATTTCTATACTAGTAAATTCTACAATATATGGTTTCTTGATAAATGATAAATCTATTTAAAACAAATAGCCTACCTAGGGAAATAGCACATTTCTACTGCCTCAGAGACCTCACACTATTATTCAAGTGTTCCTTTTACTTTTCAAAACAGTCTGCTATGTTATATTTCAACAGTGGATTTAAATTTGGCAAAAGCCAGTAGATACAGTGTTATGGTAATTTACCCATGTACACATGGACTATCCCAGCTATAATTAGAAGCAGGTACTGCCTTTTGGGGTTGAAGTTTCCAGCAGTCAGCTTTGACAGTTGGACCAAACATTCTTGCTGTAACACTCTCATTTGTATATGTTTGTATTACTGTTTCTGTTAATATATTTAACTCAATTCCTCTCTTGTGTCTTTATTTCTGGCCCTAACAAGGTCACAATACACAGATAAACAAATATGAACATCATTAAAAACAAAGAAATTTGGGTTGAACTGTTATCGTAGCCCTCCAAAACTTCTAATCCTTTGTATCTCTTACTAGCCCGGCCTCTCCCCACCCAGTTTTTGTTCCATCATCTATTTATATAAGCTGGTTCAGTAGATTATTTTCTGTTTCCCTCTGCCCCTTTTGCCTTCAACATTTCCTGTGAGTGTCAAATTCTCCTGGCCCTCATTTCTCATTGTGTTCCAGAAATCAAAGTATTAAGCAAAGTAATAAGAAACAGGACAATTTTCATTAGAAACAATGAAAAGAGTGCTGAACTCCTATGTAATATTAATTCACCTACATCGTTGTAAATGATGGACAATTTCCTCAATGGCAAAAAGGAGACTTGAAGCAACAGAGTTGTGACTTGACAGAAAGATATTGGGTATGCCATAGACAGAGCATGTGAGCAACCAGGAAGTTTTAAGGAAAATGGAAGCCAAAAGAACACTTATCCTTAGAATCAGAAAGAGACAAGTATCAGATAATGTGGTTCTACAGAAGAAGGCTGAGAATACCATAGACAGAGCATGTGAGCAACCAGGAAGATTTAAGGAAAATGGAAACAAAAATGACACTTATACTTAGAATCAGGAAAAGAAAGTTGAATATTTTGAAAGTAATGAGGAGAGAGAGTTTGAAGAATTTGATGCTGAAAGGACATATTGAAGGCAAGGACAGAGAAGCAGTGAATAACCTATTTAACTTGCTTGTGTAATTTTTTTTTAATCATTTCACCCCACACAAGGCAATAAAACTACAAGATACAAGAAGTTAAAAGGCAGTGGGAAAGATAATAAAAAAACAAAAATTGTTAAAACCTACATGTGAGAGAAAACTGTGGCAAGCCATGACATATAAAAGGAGAAGAGAACAAGATGAGCCAAGATGATACAATATTTGGCCAAAAACTACTATACAAGATTTCACTGATCTACTAGTTTGGTCATTGTGAATTCAGCAGCCACACATTACACAAACTCACTCAATGGCATCACACTGCCAACTGAGTAACTTCACAAGAGAGTTTCTGTTCATGCAAGTGGAGTAAAGTCAACCTTTGTTTGGTTGCAAAGATACCTCAAAACCATGCAAATGGTTCTTTAAATGTTCCAAATGGCTGGTCACATTCCAGTACAGCATGAAAATTACATCTTTTAACTTTAGAATACAATAAACTCACTTCAACTTGAATTAACTTGTGCTTATTACATGAGTACACTAATGTACTTGTAAAATCCATATCTTGCCAATATCTATTGATGATTGCCTGATCTGCGTTAAAATGATGAAACCACAGAGATTAATGCCTGGTTTTGTTGAAGTGTAGAAAGGTCAGTCATTTCACTGAGGGATTCCATGCCATGAAGGAAATGGCATGACAGAGAAAGTAGGGAGCAGAAAGCAGTAAAGGGGTGCAAATAAAACATTCCAGACACATTAGGAGTGACCTCAAGTGGGGGTTCAGAAAGGTTAAAAGGCCAAAAGGGTCAGTTATGGTCTTTGTCAGTGGTCAATCAGTGCCCCAGAGACCAAACGTATTCTGGATTGTTAATCCAATCCTTTAGGCCTGGACACAGATATGGACATTTATCTCAGCTCCATTTACACAAAATGACTCAAAAAAATTACACACACACACACACACAGTACATGTGCATATGTGAGTATGCAGATGGGAATGAGTACATGCTGTATGCTTTGGTCATGGAGAGTTGGTTAATTTACATGCATATATCAATAAGGCAAATAATAATAGTGATGTAACACATCCTTTTATTCATAAACAAAATTTGATTGCACAAACAAAAAGCAGTCATAGGTCAATTTTAAAATGTATTTTATATGCATTTTTCATCAGTAGCATACAATAATGTAAACTATTATATTTACTTTCATTTGGTTATGTTTAATAATTCTTTTTAACTGTCTATACAAGAGTTGGCTGAAAAGTTGTTAGCCTAACCAAGAAACCCTTCCCCACAAAAAATTTAGAATTTGGTCAGATTTTGGGAAATGTAGTTGACTGAGAGAATTTTCAGCACCCTCTTATATTAACCTTATAGGTCTTTATCTGAACCTGTACTATAAATGTTTCAAAAATGGTACCTAGACTTCAATTTAAGCACAGTATTAGATTGGTAGCAAAGTCACGTCAATTCACATTTGAATTTGGCTAGAATAACCATAAGTTCTATGCTACAAGTTTCTTTTTTTCTTTTTTTGCATTTCTCACTTGTGGAACTCTCTGCTTTCCAGCCAACATTGATCTTCAAAAATTTAAATGCAATGTCAATCATTATCTATTATCCTTTTGATTACTCTTCTACTGTTCTCACTCCTTAATAATATTTATCTTTTT
Source organism: Acanthosepion pharaonis (assembly GCA_903632075.3). Taxonomy (NCBI): domain Eukaryota; kingdom Metazoa; phylum Mollusca; class Cephalopoda; order Sepiida; family Sepiidae; genus Acanthosepion; species Acanthosepion pharaonis. The sequence continues at coordinate 26,828 of CAHIKZ030001709.1, forward strand.
TCTTATTCTTCAACACTCAATAACCTCTTGTGTCTTGGTGGCTTTACTGCCTTGCATGGGTTGATATGATTAAAAAGAAAATTTTTCCCTCACTTTTAAATTTTTTTATCATATACAAATATGATCTACCACCATCTTCAGATTTCATATTTCATTTGGCTTTTTATAGTATCCTCTTTAAGTTATATATAACTTCAGAACGTCGACGATCATGGCTCTCCACATCTTCCCAAACTTTAACACCTGTAAAATGGTGTAGACATCAAGTAGAATATAGTCACAGCATCTAGGTGTTGCTGTTGTGATCTCCATAGTAAGTAGTTTTTATTGGATAGATTTACTTGCCCCACACCTAGCAAGTTTTGAATTCAGAGTTGTTTTTCTCCTAGACTGGTTTTCAACTAAAGCTATAGAGCCCCAGTATTTCCTATTAACTCTTAGCTTTGGGAGAAGGAAATAGATTCATACTTTTCCAAAGCATATTTGTGAAAAAGCAAATGCAATGGCTTCAACCAGAACTTGAACTCAATCTGCCAGTCTCACCTTCAATCTGCTATGCTGCAAGCACATTGCTATAAAATGTGCATTACTATAAATATTATTTGAAACAATGATTTTTAATTTAGAATTGTCCACCTAATCTGGTTTCCCACCAAGGCTAGAAAGCCCAGTCTGTTTATTTATAGATGAAGAGAGAAAATATTGGATTCATGCCTTTCCCAAGACAATCATCATCATCATTATCATCATCATTGTCGTCGTTGTCAGTCCTATAACCAGGTGTCATTGTAAAGTCATTGCATAACTGAGTACTTAATCAGTTCCCTTTACATATCTGGTTTGAAATATAGAGAGGTATTCATTCATGCATAGCATTTCTTGAGCAAGTAGACCTGTCGGAGCCCATTCCTCTCTCGACCAAACCATAGATGATGCTCTCCAACCTGAAGGCTCACTTTGATCATGGACACTTGATTTTTGATTCAGTGAAGGAGAAACCTTCACCATGGCTGTTGATTTCAGTCTAGGAAACCCACTGCACCGCAATTCCATGTTATGCCATTACTGCACTTGCTGCATCTATACCAATGGAGCCCACTTTCCATCATTATGTTAGATGGCCATAGACATCTACAAGAAGTTTCATACATCCTTTGCTTTTAATCCTGCTGGGTGTTTGACCACCCTCCTTACCAGAGAAGCCTAGTGGGGAAACATGTTTAGTTGCCAATTAACATTTTGTAATATGCTGGATTATTTGCAGAGTGGGAGCCTACTAGTGTATATTAAATAGTTCAGGCCATAATAATTAAGGTAAATAAATAAAACCATCGGTAGAAGACATTTCAATCTTTCTTTATAACCATATCTTTTATTAAACTTTTCCACGTTTTTTGTCTTTGCTTTTATTAATTTTTTATTTGTTTATATTCTGTTTATTTATTTATTTCTATATCTGTTTAATATTTTATTTAATTATTTTTTATTTATATCTATATTGCTTTTATATTTTATTTATTTTTCTTATTCATTTGTTACATTTTATATTTTTACTAGCAGCATGGTCCGGCGTTGCCCATGCTTGATTCAAAAATCATATGACTCATACACAATCGCTACCACTTGACTTAAAATATTTTTGCCCTTCCTTGCCTTTAAAGGAGTGCCCTTTGCTGTGCTGATATTGCTACATGCCTTACTTCTTGCCTATCTCACACTGCAAATTTTTTCTAAGCTCTATACTAAACATTAAATCTGTTACGAAAAAAGAACTAAACAAAATGAACACAAAACTATTAGCTTTAAAAAAGGACTTGTTACTGGAAAAACTGAATGAAAAAAGAATGTTAACAACAAATACTTTTTCACACCCAACCCAGTTCTTCAGAATCAGAATCAATGTTGAGTTTAAGCAAGCAAATGAGCCAATTGAAGTAAAGTACCATGCAGATTTAAATTTTTCTCACTTGTGACGAATGCAACTATCGATTTTTTTTGCATGCTAGTTTACATTCATGTCAGTTAGCTGTTGGCTCTCACACTGGCCAATAGAATCTTCCTACCTATTCGCGGCAGCAAGCTATAGGCTCTTACTCTGGCCAGTAGAAAATACCAACAAACTACATGAAAACTGCCGTAGAAGCATGACAAAATCGATTATTTCCACTATTGATGGGAGTTGGGAAATGCAAGGTCAAAGGTGAACTTCCCATTAACTTGGAGCATGTGCATGTAAATTTTGGTGCAAATCTGCCGAAAATTGCGGCTGTGCATTCATTACACACATACATACATCCTGCCTTTTATAGATAGAGAGTTATTTATCTTTACGTTTGTCTAGTTTGCTTCTTTTTAAATCCCTGTCTTTTTAAATGAGATCAACCCCTTTTATTAGTAAATGGCATATAAAGACTCATTGAAGCCTGTAGGTCTTATGAAGGCACATTCATCTTTGAAACTAGTGAACTAGCACTACAGAATCACAAACAAAGAACTGTACTAAATAACAGAAACCACATCGCTTGTGAACTACCAACAGCAGCAACAACTAAAATAGATATCACATGTAACTTATAGGATCTAGATCCTATATCATTTGAAAAAATCCTATATCACAGGCTACAAATTTAATAATACAACAATGCATACTAATTGGCTGAAAAATATCTATCTGTCGTTGACCATATCCGAATGTACCAACCCTATTTTTGACCCGAGCAAAAATACATTTGCCCCCAAAATTTTGGAGCCTACCATGTGGAGGCTATTATGTATATTAATAACACAAAATTCAGTAATAGACAGTGAGCAGGGGGAATCCAACCTGGAGCTATAACGCACGTGTCAATATTCTTCGTTTCAAACTATACGATAGAATTCCCTTAACACTAGAACAGTTTCAATACAAGCTAACTAAAATTCAAGAAATATCAAAGAAAGACAACCCAGTTAAAACACAAAGTAAGTCCACTTTATTCATGCATAATTTTCGTAAACCTCAAGCTGTTTAATTTCAACATAGACCAAATTATACTCTCTCATGTTCACATGCGCTATTCCACAACTCAAGACCTATATAATCAGAACATTAGTAAAACTCAAATGCAAACATACAAAGACATTTGAATGTTTTAAGCAACTTTTTCAACAAATGTTTCTACCTTTTGTTATATAATAATTTCTATTTATTGTTATGCAAATACTCTTGTCTTGAATATTATTGTTGTCATGTTCTTCATTATTTTGTTACATTTGTGATAATATAAATGCATAGATTATTGACATCAATGGATAAGCATGCAAGACCTTCCCTCTACAAACTCAAAGAGAAAATAATGACAAATGAAAATAGTGACATTCCACACTACTTCAAATAAAAGGTTAAGAAGGAAATCCATATCAATACTTGAAAGAGTTATAACAGTGACTGGACTTGAGAAACCAATATTCCTGAAAAAGATTCTATAAATTTTAGCTGATGTTAGTACTGGCTACCTGGTCAATGTATGCTGAATGTTTCCTTATAAAGGAAACAGCTAATATTGCCATTACCATTGCCACCTGATGTAATGGAATAACCTGTCACCCCCATGAGTGACTACACTATAGGTAGTAACTACCTATAAATATCTGTAAGTCAACGGACTACAGAGACAAGCTGGAATCTGTTCCAGCTGTGCTGGTCAAAATCTCTGCCTCTGGGCAGAGAGGAACCCAGACGAGGCTATGTCAAAGGGCAGAGTCTTGTCTCGAGAAACACCTACCCAACCTCATTTTATACAGGGTCTACAGGGAATTTTTGGCTGAGCCTTTTTGCCACATCCTACCTTGTGGAGAGGCTGGTAAATAATGACAAGCTGGAAATCTTTCCAGCTGTGCTGGTCAAACTCTTTGCCTCTGGACAGAGAGAAGCCAAGCCCAGACGAGGCTTTGCCGAAGAGCAGAGTCTCATCTCGAGAAACAGCTACCTGACCCCATTTTATATGGGGAATTTTTGGCTGAGCCTACAGGCTTGGAAACCCCACATTAAATTCAACCCTGAAATTCAGAATCAGGAAGAGAGCTGAAATTTCTTAGACACATAATGAGAAAGGATGGCTTGGAAAATCCAATCCTCAGAGGATATTAGGAGCAAAAGAGATAGTCGAATGCAGTGAGCCATCTGCCTGATGAGCTTATGTGGAACAGGGGGTGGGAGCTTTAGGAAAGAGAGAAATACTGCTAAGGGCTATAAGGGATAGAAAGCTTTGGAGAGCAGTGATTGTCTGTATCCTAAAAAGATGCAGCATATAGAAGATAAAAGTAATATCGGAAACTTGACCCAAATATAAAAGTAATATCAGAAACTTGACCCAAACATAAAAATAATATCAGAAACTTGACCCAAATGAATTCACTCTTAAAAATAAAAAGAAAAGAATCTGATGATGCATCAATAAAGATATTTATACCAAACAGATATTAAATGTTATGCAACTTTATTGAAGTATAGACGGTCTTTTTGAAAGAGTGTGGTCGAGTGCAGTCTTTCCTGAGGACTGGTTTGTCTGTCCAGAAATTTCTATCTGAAGGGCTAGCATTTGTCTATACTTAGAAACCATCTGTAAATGTCAGAAGATCATTTTCAGCCGGTGCCTTCAGTTGGCATTTCTGATAGATTGATTGATGAATCAAGGCAGATAGATATGAATATATTGACATGAACAGATCCATTGATTGGATTGGATAACCCAAGTAAGACAGTGATTCACAGTGAGGGCAAAGGTTGATAGATAGATAGATAGATAGATAGATAGATAGATAGAGAAAGAGACCTTTATTTACATTATAATCATAGAAAATTTTACAAGTATGTAAATACTGACTGCTAGAGAGAAGGAAGATAAGTGCCCCTAAATCAGCATTCAGTAGTTTACTGATACCAAATTTCAGTGAAACAGTAGACTAGACTTTTGTTTTAGCCTGTCAAAACACCAACTCTTCAAAAAAGATCCAAGTGCTCACAGGTACCATTCAAATAACACAAACTGACTTAATTTTAGTCATAAAATATTATATATATATATATATATATATATACAGGGTGCCCAAAAATAATGTATACACTCTTTGAATTATTATAACTTATTCAATTTCTGTATTTTGACTTGTAAATAAGATTAATACAAGAGAAAGAATACTCATTTAAATAATTTGAGAGTAGAATATGCAAAAAAAACATAGAAAATTAACATTAATAAGATAAAAGCTACTTGGGGCAATGGCAGAATGTTCATATAATGATGAGTTCATATCAAGTGCTCAAAATGGTTGACGTTCTGTTCAATACACTTTTCATATTGGGAAGAAATAGACCTACAAACATCCAGTATCATTTCGTCTGGTATTTGAGCACATTCTTCTTCAATTGCTACTCTCATTTCAGCAACTGTTTCAGGCTTCCTGCTGTAAACTTTGTTTTTTTGAACCCCCCCCCAAAAAAAGAAATCCAAGGATGCCAAATCTGGTGATCTAGGTGGGTATGCAACTGTCCCTCTTCTTCCAATCCATCTGTTTTGCATATTTTCATCCATATAAATTCTCACATTACGGTAATGTATTATTAACTATTAATATTTATATACATTACTTTGGAACACCCTGTATATATATATATATATATATATATATATATATATATATATATATATATATATAAATTAAAACTGACTGCTAGAGAGAAGGAAGATAAGTGCCCTAAATCAGTATTCAGTAGTTTACTGATACCAAATTTCACATTATATATATATATATATATATATATATATATATATATATATATATATTAAAATAATAGAAAAGAACAGTAAGATTTATAATCCAGTGTTCTTAGCAATTATTTTTTAAAAAAGTGCTCGATACAAACAATAGAGAAAAATATAATTATTTTCTTTTTAAAAATATGATTCCATTGCCACACAGAAAATTTCCATGTTTCAAAAATGAAACTAAATTTATAAATTTAATTATAAAAATTAAACTTGACAGTTCAAATCCAAAGGGTTAAATGAGGAGCCACAGCTAAAATTGAAATTTATTACTAAAACGAGAAAAAAAAAAAGGAATATGGCAATAAACCAAAGTATATAGGTTTCAAGTGAGTAGATAAAATAGATAAAAATGTTTACTTACACTTCTCCTAGCAGAAACAGAATGAATGAAACATTTTGTTTATCTAAGAAGGTACCAACATATTCTTCTGAGGAAGTGTTGATTGAAAAGTGATCCTTTAAAGCAGGGATTCTTAATCGGGGCAGGGGGGGGAGATATCCGTACCCCTTGTGGGTATGGAAACCAAATGCTGGTGGTATGGTGACGATTTCTGTGTACTGGTAGTCCCCCTCCCCCCACCATGTTGTGTTTGGCAGTTTTTTATTTTTAGATTTGGTGCAAAATGTCATCTGTCAAAAAAAGGAAGTGGAATGATCCATATCTAAAGTACAGTAAATTCAAGCGATTGAAATATTTGGAAGACATACTGGCAAATAATAGGATTGGTGATAATTATTTCGACAGTCAAGTGAAGGGGGTATGGGACCATATTGGACAATCCATTGGGGGTTCTGGAATCATCAAAACTTTAAAGTATGTGTTTTTGTATATTTAAGGCAATAAAAAATTCTATGGTGTCAAACTTTTTTTAAAAATATATATATGATAGATGCAACTTGATTTCAAGCAATGGCATCATTTGATCCATGCTTATATATGAGCAGCATAGATGTGGCTTTTTAGTACTGCTAAGGTTTTATATTGTCTTGTCTATATGTGGCAACATTGGGCATCTTTTACAGTAGTTATTACATAAATGTAATGACTGACTACTCTGTATGTGTGGTGTCTTTGATGATTTTTAGGCCTGCCCTAGTTAGATACAACAACAGTCATTTAAATGTTAGATCAAATTCTGTAGCAATGCTTTCAAGCCAAATAACATCAAGACACTTCTGAATATCTCCCATGAATTTTTCATGGAAAACATGATGCTGTTCAAAGTCTCTTTTAAAATTATGCCCTGCTTTCCTCCAGGATGAATGATCTAGAGGTAGGGTTTCCTTGTTATTTTATATGATTTTGGACTACTACAGTATTTTCTTGATAAAAGCCTTATGCCTCAAATTCTGCTTGTGTTTGGTCTCTGTATTTAGTTATATATATATATATTGTCAGGAGTTGTTGTTGCGTGACTATTGCCATAACATAAAACACTACTTAATAGTGTTTTATTTTAAGTACAACTGAATGAATTGTGTTAATATAGGATAAACAGAAAATGTGTCTATATATGTGTAGATATATGTGACATGAGTTTTTACATTGCTTTTGCTGTGTGTATAAATTCTAGTTGCAGACCAGATGAGAAAAAGCACAGGAAGGCTAGAAACTATTGTTGCAGCCTGTAAGCTTAGTGGAATGTTGTCTCTATCATTAAAGATAATTTTTGTAATATTGCATACTCAGGTTGATGTAAGGAATATGCATACACCTGGGTTCCCCCTCACAGTAATATGATTGGCTGGTGTCAGCCATAAATACAGACTGATGAAAAAGGTACATGTTGACGCCTATTGGCTTACTTCACCTATTGCCTACCACTACGACGAGGACCAGTCCATTATTTAAATTTACCTGCTAGATTGTCCTACTCAGTTACAGTAGTCCAAAACTACTTTGCTACTGCAAACAAATATCTCCCTTTCTGGGACATATCACAGGTAAACATGCAAAAGATGTGAATAATTAATTTTGAGATGTTTCGATCTATTATATTCATAGTTATAGATTTTTCTAACAATTGGTAAAGTCCCCTACCACTATGTAAATCATGAAATAATATTGCTCTATGACAATTATAATGTTTTTTTTTTTCTTAATTTGACATTTAATACAAACATCCTCTGAAAATGAAATAATATTAACTTGATTCTATAACATTCTAAAAGGTAATGAAGAAGACAATATGTGAGTACGACGTTCCGCGATAACTCATTCATTCTGCAATCATGATGAAGATGGCTGAACTTGACTAGAATCTCCATATTAAAATAACTGATATGTACAAACAAGGTAATGGATATACATTTTCCAAATCTTTAAATGTTTCTAGATCAACAATTTGTAGCATTATCAAGAAGTACAAGATGCATTGTGTTGAGAATAATGTAAGGACTAGGAGAAAATGGTTAAATTCTGACAGAATGGAAAGGAAAATTGTTAGAGATGTCTTGAAGAATCCTCACTTAATGACAAAGGATATTGTCAATGACGTAAAGACATCAGGATTGAATGTATCAATGAAGACAGTCACTATATGCAGGAAAGAAAACTCCCTCACTTAAGGTTAAACACTTATGCTAGAAGCCATCTAAAACATAAGAGTAAATAGTGGAACTCAGTTTTCTGGTCAGATGAAACCAGACTAGAATTATTTGATCACATGAACACCCATTATGTATGGAGGAAAATTGAATGAAACTCACAAACAAAAAATACCTTCCCTACAATTAAACACAGTGTTGGGAGCATTCTGCTTCCATATGTTTTGCTACTTCTGGACCAGGAGAACTAGTGAGAGTACAGGGTATCATAGATAAAGAACAATATTTGGCTATTTTTAAAAATAATATAAAACAAAGTGTTTTTATCTTTTGGGGCGTCAGTGAATGTCCTAACATGACAATAATTACTTAAACCACATTGAAAATTTATGTGCATATTTGAAGAAAAAGTAAGAGAAAGAAGTCTTTTGAATTTGAAGGAACTAGAAGCTATTGCCAAAGAAGAATGGTGCATAATACCTACCAGTGATAAAAGGCAATATTCAAGAATAACAAGGTACACAAGGTTACACAATTGATTTTTGCGGCAAGAGGGACAATAATTTTGGTCAATGTTAATTGTTTTTTTGGTGTTTTTTTATTGTTTGACATTAAAATAAAAATGTTGTTGTGGGCATCACTACACATTCTTTCAAATCCATTATGACATAATTTGTAAAAAAAAAATTACATTTATCTATTTTCCATGAAGCAACCATTTTTACTGCTTCATTTGTAATTATAGAAATGTTGGGGGGATGAATAATTCTGAATAAATATATATATCAGGTCATCCCATAAGTTCTGTCCGAATTTTAACTTTTTGTTAAAATGAATGAAATTTAAAGAGTATTTTATAATGTCTAATGGAGCTGAACATTATTTTTATGTTTAGATGCATTTAAACTGATCAAATTTTATTCCAGAGAACAATAAAATTAAATTTTGTTTGATTAAAACCCTGCTAATATGGAAGTATCCAAGAATCATTTCAAGCACATTATGCTTTATGAGTTCAAGAAAGGAAACTCAGCAGCCGAAGCAGTTAGAAACATTCACTCAGTTTATGGAGAGGAATGTGTGAATGAAAGAAATTGCAGAAGATGGTTTGCAAAATTCAGAGGTGGAGATTTCACCCTTGAAGATGAAGATCGAACCGGACGTCCAGTTGAGTTTGATGAAAAGCTTCTTGAAGCAGCCCTTGAAGAAAATCCTGCTTTATCAGTTGAGGAATTGGCAGTGGTTCTCAGTTCAAACCATACAACTGTTCATCGTCATCTTCAACAACTTGGAAAAGTTCCTAAACTTGAAAATGGGTGCCTCATGAATTGTCTGAAAACAACCTCAAATCCCGAGTTGACATCTGCTCTTCTCCATTCTCGCCAACTTGTTTCACCTTTTTGGATAGACTTGTGACTGGCGACGAAAAATGGATCTTTTATCGAAATGTTAAGCTTCGTAGACAGTGGCTTGGTAAAGGGGAAGGACCCCAGCCACAGCCGAGAAGGGAACTTCATGGGCAAAAGGTTCTTCTTTCAATCTGGTGGGATCGCCAAGGAATAATCCACTTTGAATTCTTACCACCTAATGCAACAATTAATGCTCAAATATACTGTCAGCAATTAGAGCGTTTGAACCAAGCTTTGAGGAAAAAAAGACCTGCTCTAGTGAATCGAAAAGAGGTGATGTTTCATCAGGACAATGCGTGACCCCACACAGCAAGAATCACGTCACAAAAGATCAAAGAACTTGGTTGGGAGAAAATTCCTCATCCACCTTATTCTCCCGATCTTGCTCCTTCAGACTACCATTTGTTTCGTAGCTTACAGAATCATTTGGAAGAAACAGCTTTTGTAACACAGGAAGAGGTTAAAACTGACATTTGTGAGTTCTTCGAATCAAAGCCAAAAGAATTTTACAGTAATGGAATTAGTAAGCTTGTTAATAGATGGAAGGAAGTCATAGATAATCAGGAAAATACATTGTTGATTGAATCTGTAATTAAATGTAACATTTGGTCACTTGTTTTCTTTATTCAAAATTCGGACAGAACTTATGGGATGACCTGATATATATATATATATATATATATATATATATATATATATATATATATATATATAGAATATGTATATATATATATAAATATATATATATATATATATATATTTATTTGTCAATATTATATATATATATATATATATATTTATATATATATATTTTATAAACAGAAAATATATATAAAAAATATATTAATATATATATATATATCTATATTTATATATGTAAATTGGATATATATATATATATATATATTATATATATAAAATATCTTTGTATATATTTTGTAAATGATACATTAGAGAGAGAATAGATTAAAAGGGACTATTTAAATCAAGATTAAAAACTACTTTTTTGAATTTTAAAAACTTTATAAAATGTTAATTGTTTCTTTATTTTAAAGACTGAATGCACTCCAAAAATGAAATATATATATATTAGTCAAGACTTTGTGCCTTGATATTTTAAACTGGATGTTTCCAAAAAAAAGTGCAAATTACATAAAAATTTTTTTATCAAATGATATTTAATAACATATAATATCATAATTTTTTAAGGGTTCAAACATGGGTTAACTTTGCTGCTAGTGTATATAATATATATATTGTATGTATATTTATATATATATATATATATATATATATATATATATATATATATATATATATATATAACATATATATACAGACAATTATATAAATCAAGAATTTTATTTAAATTCATGTATATATATATATATATATATATATATATATATATATTACTTTATATATATTAATATAAAAAGTATATTAAAAATATATATATATATATATAATATATTCTTATTTTTAAATTCATTCAATGATTTTTCTTTTTACATTTTTATAAATATATATATATATATATATATAAATATATATATATATATATATTCTTTTTCTTTTTTTCAATTTATTTTTACTGTCAGAAATATATATATATATCTGTCAGAAAATAAGGATACACACAGAAAAAGATATTTCATGTGTAAATTCTCTTTTAAATATAAATATATAATATGAAAATATATATATAAAACATACATACATTTACCTATATATATATTAGAACGTTACCAAATGAAAAGCATTTCTACTTTTCTCTATTCTTTTAATGATGTATTTCTTTTAAATTTAATATTCTAACAATGTTGGATATATTTGATTTGTGATTATATCAACTTTTTTAGAATTTTTACAATAAAATATTTCTTTAGACATAGGTTTTGTTATTTAACGTTTGTCAAAATGGTAAACATAGGTTCAATAAACAGATTTTTTTTTTTTTACATTCTCTGTTCAAGAATGAAGACGGTGTTTCGCCTACGCTTTTATTCTGAATAATAAATGTAAAGAAATGACAAAAGAAATTTCTAATAAATATTAAGTCAATTTTAGGATTTGTCTTTTTATTCCAAATTTCTTCAACCTTGACAGTATGGCGATTCTGAAAAATTCCTACCAAGATTTATTATTATTTTTTAACAATTAATCATAAGATATGCAGATGATATGTTTAGCCAGACACAGAATAAAAATATTGTATATCCTTCGAAAATTCGTAAAGGAAAGGAAAGGACATGGGTTACATTGCAAGAAGATAGAATATATGGTATTTGGCAAAAGGAACAACTCGGCATGCAAATTACAAATTTGAGATATTCAAGTCAAACATTTGCAACAATTTAAATATCTGGGAAGTGTTTTGTTAGAGACGACAGGCCATTCTTCTATGAACACAAAGGGATCTCATACACAATTTAGATATTTTTATCAAATGCATTATATATATATATATATATATATGTAGTAGACGATTCTAAATGTACCTTCTTGGGATCACAGAAAGGCTAAATGACATTAAAAGAGAAGAATGGTTAATCTCAAAGTAGTGTTTGCTCCTCCTTTTCAATACCTACATAAATAAAATAACCATCTATCCAAATAATAATTTTCTATATGCAGATGATCTCTGCATTGTACCCCCAAGCAATCTTTGCATAAATTGGTGCCTCACTCAACAGTAAATTCATTGGGCAGAGCCTTAAATATAATTCAGACTTAAATGATATTCATAAACCTGGCAATATCCAAATCATGTATCCATATTTAAACCTTTTCAATAATTTACTTATATAGAAATAGTTAGCACATTCCCAATATATATCTATATTGGGGTTATTTTGAATTTCATTCATATGTATATATAGGTATACATTCAATACTAAATATAGGTCGAAGGTCAACATCATAATATATATAAAAAAAAATGGGATACCCATACAAAATATATTTATATACAGCCCTATACTAATTCACAGCAGAATATGCCTCACCAATATGGATATATATATACACAAAAGAAAATGACCCTTATTAAAATTTCTTCAACCTATATATATATATCCTCTTATTATCTTAGCTCATTATGATAGGACACAGGAAATAGCAGGACGTATAATGAACACATATATGAATTCATGAACTTGAACTATTTAAAATTCTCATTCCGACCTTTTATCATTAGACCACCATATATTAAATTTAAGTTCACCTGATATATAAAAAAATATGTTTGAAACTTATATAAAGTTTTCAGTATCGAAATTTCAGCCATAAAATTTCTAGGATTATTTGTTCCAATAATAAATAGAATGTTTTGGAACTCTGGTTCTCTTGGATCGTCTTGTTGTAAATTACATATGGCCGGACTGAAAACGTATCCTCGTCACATTTCTATTTATGTGTGTCTGTTCACACAAATTTGTTTATATATATATATATATATATATATATATATATATGGCTTACATGAAATTATTTTACAAAAACAGAAAATGATAGAAAGAAATTAGATTTAGATACCTAAACTGAATTGCTGCAAAAATTTGATCTAAAAAAATAATTTGAATTATTACAAACTCTCATTAATCTCTCAAATCTCAAATTCTATATATATACACATATATACACCTATATATATATATATATATTTAAATAGGTTTGAAACGGTACAAAAAGCGTATTAAGGCATTAAAAACTAGAAATGTAGTATTGTAGGCCATGATAAGTTTAAAATAAAACACACACAGTCGACCGGTTTCGTCCCCTCTCGTCAGAACTGTTAACGGGGAATTTAGATTATGAGGAAAAAAAAAAAAAAAAAAAGTCTGTCATGGGTGACATGAATGAATGGACAGGGAAGGAAAAAAAAAAAAAATAATATATATTAAAATTATACCAACCAAGCTGCTAGAATCGCAGAACAGCAAGTCCAAGCAAACAATCTCTTTGTTTGCAAAGAGCAGGTTGCCTAGACCTGATGTAAAGCGACTCCAGCACCTTAAGATGGAAAAGTGAGTGCGAACTGGCCAAGACGGAAAACCAGTTCACACTGAAATCCATCGCACAAGTTGGATTCTTTATAAAATGATCCGCAATGGAAGACCCATACGTGTTACGAATGGTATCGCCCAAAGAAAATTTTTTTTTTTTGTTTAGTATTATCGCAGGTACGTGTTGTTTAATTCTCACGTCCAACCGCTGTGTCGTTCTACCTATGTAGTCGCATCCACAACTACATTTGAAATAGTAAATAACAGAGTTAATATGGTGGGGGGTAGAACATCTTTACACATAGATGAAAGTATGGACTTAGTTTGAAAGACAACACGAACGTTCGCTGCAAAATAACACTCACGTGAACTACATGAAATACGCTTGGCGAAGGATTCACTAATCTTACCCAACCACGGTAAACGAAGATAGACCGGACATTTACTTACTGAAGCAGGTTTGATTTTGTTGAACCTGGCGGTCTCATCTCGAATAACCGATTGAACAATGTTCAACGGATAGCCATTGTTCACAAAGATCTCAGTTAAACAACTGATTTCATGTTTCAAGGTGTCATCAGAACAGATCATTAACGCCCTGTGTGTCAGGGTCCTAATCAAATTAATCTTTTGTTGTTTAGGACAAAAGGAGTCCCAACGGGTATATAGTCCTGTAAAAGTAGACTTCCTGTACACAGACGTAATAAACAAGGAAGGAGTTCTTTGAACAAGAACATCTAAAAAGGGCAATGAACCATTGACCTCCTTATCTACTGTAAATTTAAGGGCAGGATGAACACCATTGAGTAGGGAAAAAAATTGATCCATTTCCGATTCATGGCTGAACACACAGAAAGTGTCATCAACATACCGAAAGTATACCTTGGGTCGGGCAGAACTTAAAAAGGCTTTCTTCATAAAAAACCCACAAAAATATTTGCCAACACAGGACCCAAAGGGGGAACCCATCGCTACCCCATCAATCTGACGATACATGATATTGTCGAAACTAAAATCGACAAACATGGTGGCAAATTTCATGAGTTCAACGAACACTTCTTCAGGGTATATTCGGAGGAGTCAAATCGCTACGATATAACATATCGCTGCAAATATCAATAGTCTCCGATAAAGGAACACAAGTGAAGAGGCTACAGATGTCAAAGGAACACATAAATCCATTAGTGGCATCACAATTCTGAAATGAATTTGGAAAAAGAAAATGAATCTTTAATACAAAAGGAACTGTAATGTTGCAATACTGGTTGCAACATTATAGCAAAGCCACTTTTTGCAACTTTATGCTGTGAAGACCCAATCATCGATAATATGGGTCTCAACGGGACACCCTCCTTATGAATCTTAGGTAATCCATATAGACGGGGACGAATAGAACCAGACGGTCTCAATTCCTCCGCCATTTTAGAAGAAAGAACACCACTTTTTACCCATTTGACAAGACGTTTCTGAAATCGAATTTCAGAAGTCAATGTAGAATCATGAGTATCAATGGAACCAAGACGTTGAAACTTGGAAGGGTCATTCAATATACTTAACATTTTGTTAATGTAATCATGGCGGTCCATGAGGACAACACCAGATCCCTTATCCGGTTTAGTAATAACCAAAGAATGGTTATTCTTATCTAAATTCCCCGTTAACAGTTCTGACGAGAGGGGACGAAACCGGTCGACTGTGTGTTTTATTTTAAACTTATCATGGCCTACAATACTACATTTCTAGTTTTTTAATGCCTTATATATATATATATATATATATATATATATAGGTAACTACACTCGTCTCGAAAGCCTTCGGTTTCTTGATTTGCTAATGATCAAAATCAATTTCGAAGAAAAAAATGTTTTAAAAAGAAAAGAGCTAGGGACATGAACGTATGTCGAAAATAATCGTTACAGCATACAGGTCCAAAGCCCAAAGGAAAAAAAACCGATACGAGTAATCAACTAACTAAAAAGTGCTCAATACAAAGTAGAGTTGACCTAGTCAAACCCAGAGATCCAGACAAACCTATCAAGGTTTCACTAAGCCGTATCGTCAGGGAAAGCTTTTCCTGACGATCCGCTTATAGGTTTGTCTTCTCGAGGTTTGACTATATATATATCTATATATATATATATATATATATATATATATATATGACGAGGGTGAGTGAGAGGGTGGAGTGATGAGATTGAGAACACATGAAATACTGAATGTGATTAAATTATACATTAAAAATTTATAAAATAAATGTTAATTTATGAAATCAGGAAATGTTTATTTAATAAAACCTCGCTGACATTCCGGATTGTCTCACTTCGGAAGCGAGTGAAATTCTGGCTGAAGTATTTTTTATTCATATTTGTCTATGATTTCTACAAAGTGACTTTCAATGTATCGTCGTTATGGCAGGAGCGTAATAGGTCAGGTTGGGTTCATTATCGTCCTATAACATTGGAATTTTGTACGCAGAGTTTAGATTCTAAATCGTGTTTCTAAGTAATATCCATTTTTACTGTATAATTTCTCACTAAAAATAATAAGTCTTCTATGTTGGCTTTAATACGAACATAGCATAAAAGTTTTCTATGTTTGCTTCACCGGATGCACGGATAGATAGCGTCTCGGAGAGCCGAGTTCGAATTCCAGTCGGATCCATTACATTCACTTAACGTGCTAGAAGAGGATTCATACTTTTCCCAGGGTATGAATCGTCTTCTTCTACCCCCCCCCATATATGGCAGGACAGTCTGGTTTCTTTAAACTTGTATAGTAACCGGTTTAGGAGAAGGAAAATCTTTTAATTCAAAATTCGTCCTGGAGAACGTTGGGCTCCGTCATTCTATCTTACCCAAGAAACACCATTTCTACTGTGGCTGCAGTACACATTATGTCCCTACGATCCTACGTGTCACGGGATAAAAAAAATGCTTGCTTTATAAGAAACTGATCTTAATAAACAGTAAATCGGGGATAATTTATTAAAAATTAATACTGTGCGCACATTATAGTTGGTTTAAAGATCATATCACGTTTTTATAATGAATACAAATCTTTTGCAATGTAACTGTATTAATAAAAAACAATACTGAAGAAATTTCAGGCCAGAATATATATGATAAATATTCAATGAGAACGTTAGCTTTTATTATATTATTTGGCTAGGTATTAGAATATGTTCTATTAAGAGTTGTGTTTCCTTTATTACGTAACTACAGGGTTTTCTATAATATTTCATAGATGTTTCTATTTATCATTTAATTCCTCATATATGAAATTCATCGATGGTAAAATATATATATATATAATCTCAAAAGAGAAAAAAAGATACTGTAGGTAACGGGTGAGGAGACACACAGCTAGAAATTCCAAAGCGTTTGAACAGATATTACTGAAGAAAGAGAAAGATTTAAAAGATTAGCAATATATGGTGGCACCGTGGAGTAGTGGATAGCGGCTCCTATTGAGGAACTGGAGAGCCGAGTTCGAATTCTACGTAAGTGAATGTAATAGATTCTATTACATTCATTTACGATGCTAATACACTTCAGAAAGGTATGAATTTTCTTCTGCCTTTCTAAAGCCTTGGATGGCAATTTTCTATCGAAAGATACGTGATATATGGTACATAACTGATTTGAATATATGTTAGAAAATTTGTTGTTTTTAACAATAAATATATCAGTAAATATTAAAAGAGTCATAACCAAGAAATAGAACTGGAAAGACAATATTTGAATATTCTGGTGTTGCGAATGTAAAAAAATACGAAACGATGACGGATATTAAAAATAATATGCAAAACAATATGATCATAATATGCATATGTAAAAAATATTCAAAACAAAGAAGATCAAAGATACATTTTATTTATTTGTTGTTTTTTTTTTAAGGTTAAGTCAGAAATTTATTTTAGATTGTAAGAATTTATTTGGGGAGATAAGTATTGTATTATTTTAGTCCTGTTAATCAACCTATAGCTGTTGTTGAGGAAAGATGTGAATTTATACTTTACCCCAGGAGGGATACGTTGACGTAGAGTAATGATTCACAGGCTTGTCTCACTGGAACTAGTGCGACTTAGAAGTGAGTTCGTGAGTCCTCACTGGGGGCCCAATACTTTCGCCCTTGTGCCACATCTATGCGACGCTTTGTAAATCACCATACCCTCCCCAAGCATAAGCGAACATAACGAATCAGACTGGAATTGGAACTCAGTTCTTCGATTTTTTAATTCGAGTCATTATCTATTACACCATCCGCACACCCAATCTTACAGCGCCTGGCATTCTCAAGGAGTCACCCATCGAGGCTCAAATTCGTTTAACATCGTAAGAGAATCAGTATTTGAATGGGATAAGGCCACACGCCCGACCTGAGAAGCCAGAGATTAGTTAAAACCATGTTTTAAATGGAAATAGAAAAGTTAACAAAATGAATGAAAAGATTGTGTATATTACAGAATGGCAAATATCTCAACTTATTATTTAAATTTTCGATTATGGTTATTGGGAAGTGAAGAATTGGTAAGTAAAATTTTCGAACTTGAACCTTTTTTCTGCGAAGTTGATTACCCAAATAGAAAATGTTTCTGCGCATGAAGCCTTTGCATATATGAAAGTTTCTAGTTCAGAAAACCATTAAAAATATAAGCCACGAACTTTACAGACGAGACATAACCCCTGCGAGTTTTATACTTTTATAGCTATTCTTGAAGGCACAAAGACATGAAACGCCACTAAGATAGCGGAACATGTGACTAAATTATTGACGTCTTTTTTTTTTTTTAATCATTCCACCTCAAGCAAGGCGTATGGAGTCAATTCGCTGCCAAGCTTGCGACAGGCTTGAATGAAATCACTACCTTCAGGCGGCGAGAAACCCAGACGGCAGACTCTCTGGGGAGTTAGACAAACCCGATCCCATGTATGCGCGGTCTACGGGGAATTCTTGCCCGAACTTACGGGTTCGAATTGCCCCACGTAAAAAAAACCGGCCTTGTGTCACATCTGGCTTTGTGGGGAGGTTTGGCAAATACCAGCAAAGGGGTAATGCTACTAATAGGCAGGAAATTACAGAGAGTGAAGGTGAATGAGAGGACTGAGATTAGAGAGGATCTGTCAAGAAGAACAAGTTTGTATTCAAAACCAAGTGTACGGTTTGAGGGCAAACCACACAACATTCCATGGTTTTTCGGCTGTCACCAAATAATCTGAAAGTCCATTGAAATGATCATGAAGAAGAAGAATCAGTCTGTTACTTTACTGTCAGATTACCCCAGGCTCCCAACGATGGATGCAAACCGTAGGTCTAGTATTACAAACAGATACGCGTTTGCAGCGTAAATTAAGCAAATGATAAGATATGATTAAGGTGAATTCTCTTCGCACTCCGATCAAAAACGT
The DNA here is from genome assembly GCA_903632075.3 of Acanthosepion pharaonis. Taxonomy (NCBI): domain Eukaryota; kingdom Metazoa; phylum Mollusca; class Cephalopoda; order Sepiida; family Sepiidae; genus Acanthosepion; species Acanthosepion pharaonis. Next base: position 46,009 of record CAHIKZ030001709.1, read on the forward strand.
AGATTATTTTGTTAACTGATATCATAATAGTATTCACCAGTAATGCTATAGTTTTAGTGAACATTTTTTAATCATTTCACCCCTACGCAAGGGGGAATGCCGCTAGTACACAGAGGTTTACAGGGGAGTGAAAGTGAGAGAGAAGAATGGGTACAAAGAGGATTGAGGAAAATAGTGCGAGAAATTGTCATAAAAACAGTAAAATCAACCTTGCTGACCGAAACGCTCCTCTGAAGCGAAATCGATAAAATCAAATCAGGCTATATGACGGTTCCGTATAGGATACAGGTTCGATTCCTGTCGGAGAACGCATATTTTGTGTGTTTATATATTGATCGGATTTCCTAAGTATTTTTCAACCGATTTCCAACAAAACTTCACAGGACTACATAAAATTACCTTTGCAGTGGTCTGATAACACAAAAATTGGAAAAACACAATTGTTTTGCACAAAATCAATTTGAAAACACGATTAAAAGGCATCATGAGAATGAAGGGGGACAACTCATATCGAGTTATACTTATAAAACCCAGGTTGTTTGTGTGTGTGTGTTCGTTTTGATATGGGATCAGATTTAAGTTAGATTGATTAGTTTTCAACAATTTTTGTTTATTTTTTTAAACAATTGCTTTTCGGTCTTTATTCAATCAATACTTGATCTATATTTTTAAAACTGTTACATCCCCAGGCAAGAAATGGTCAATTCATAAAAAAAAGTTTATAACACAATTTTATGTTTGTTTTTTTTTAATTGGTATCATTAAAAATGTAAGGCAGTAAAATCTATTGTGACATTGAAATTAAATGGTGGGGAAATATTAGGAACAGAATTTTTATAAACTAATGAAAGGATTGGATGGTAAGAGTGATTGACATATCATTTAAATTTTTTGCATATAAAAATTATTATATAAGCATGGAGCCAGAAAAATGTTCCACAAGAGAATTGTTGAAACATTGTGTTTGTGTGTAATGGTTAAATAAAAAATATACAGAAAAATTTGTAAATTAGGTAACTCAAGCAAAATCTAGTACTGAAATAAAATTCAAAATTTCTAAGAAAACAAACTTTATCTCTTTTCAGCAGAATGTTCTAAAATTTAATTACAGTGGTGGAAGATGTTTAATCAATAACTTTATTTCCAGATCAGGACAAATAAAATTTTTTTGGATTTTTTTTTAATGATTAAATTTAAAACGGTAACATTGGACCATTATTGACTCATTGCAATATTGAAAGCATCAATAAAGTTCAACAAGCATGATATGACGATAGATTTGGAAAATAATTTTCACCCTGACACGGTGAACTGATATTCTAAGAGCAGTTTTTTTTAGAAATGGACGGGGAATATAGTATTTCCACTTGTTCAATAAAATTTTAAACATATGTCGGGAGAATTTTGCCTACAAATATAAAGGAAGCATGAGCCATTAAGAGGGGAATAGCTCAATATCTCTTAGATTTTTTCTGAATCGATGCTATTAGTCTTGAAGTTTTTTTTATCAAATTATACAAGGCCATATATTTAGCATGTCAGTTACATATATTTATATTTGATATACTATATATAGTTTTATAATCGACAAATTGTGAAACCTCTGTTTTTTTTTTCATGACAGTTTTTAAACTTAGAAAAATTTTTGTTAAATTGCAACAGGTGATAAAAATGTATTTTTTTTAACCTCTAAAAAAAACAATTGGACTTAAAAATAGTTAAAGCCTAGTAATTTTTATTTCTTGCATAGATGTCTTTATATTGTATTTATATATATAGCTCTTATTTTTTTTATCTTTTCATTCAACAAAAATACAAAGGACCTTGTGAGTTTAAATAAAATCAATTCGAATATTAAAGGTAAAATTAACATTTTATTCTATTGTAAAAAATGTATATATATATATATATATAATTATTTTTATAAAAAATAAATATTAAAATAAATATTTAGTGTTTGGTAAAATAAAAAAAAAATTTTGTTTCAAAACCTATTTTTTTAAACTTATTTATAGTTTGGGATTCAAATTGAGAAAGTTAAATTAATTTTCAAATTTAACAAATGATCCTTCACTAATTTCATTGTTACAAAAGTTAGAATGAAAATCAAAAAATCCAAGTATAGGAAGATTCAAAATAACAACAAAATTGATTATAATAAAAAACAATTAGTAATTGAAAGAATAAAAATTATTTGTTTATACCAATTATATCTTGGGTATATATATATATATATATATATATATATATACGTACAACTAAAACATGGAATAAAAGAAAATAACCATTTTTTTTCAACATCATCGCTTGACAAAACATACCTGAATTCAAAACAAAAAAAAATCAACTTTTTTAAATGAATTTTTTGCATGTGTTATAAGTCTGAATACAATATAAACCGTTATTATAAGTCTGAATATGAAATATATATATAATGTATATAGATGATTGATTGAGAGAGAGAGAAATTTTTAGAGAAGAGACAGAGATAGGGAAAGAACTTTACATCGACATGTGGATGTATATATGATGATATGACAAATACATATCTGCCTGCCCATGTATACCTGAAAAGACATGCATGTGTGAATTAGTTTTAATTATAAGAAGGCCAAACAATTTAATAAGCCCACTAAGTTGCATTGGTTTTTTGAATAACCCAATCATAAAAAATATAGATGATTAAGCTTTGAGAAAACGTTAAAATTTAAAAATTATTTAAACTGAAAACTGGATTCAATTGTTTTAACATTTTTGATGATCAACGTAATGGAAAGAAACTGAATAAGATTTTGAAAAAAAAATACATTAAAAAACTGATTTAAACAATGCATCTAGCCATCTCAAATGTAAAATTCATAATCTAGCAAAAAAAGATTTGAATTCATCAAGTTTTAAAAAAGATAGAGAACAATTAAACAATTATTCATAAAAATATGATATAGAAAAACGTGTTATTTTGAATTTTTTAATAAAAGTTCTCCAATATTTCCAGAAAATAAATTAATGCCTTTTACAAATTGTTTTAAATTTTCATTTTCAAATACAGAAACAAATTATATAAAATATAAAATATAACTAAAAATAATTCTCATGTGTGTCTATGAATACTATTCAAAGTATCTATATGAAAATATTTTTTTTTTGCATGTGTCTGTAAAACATGAAAAGTTTTGATGCAACTATGTCTATGTATATTTATCTACCTTTTCTAAATTTTTCACAGCAGAACTAAATAAAGAGCTGACAATATTGAAAAATGGGATTTTATCTTGGCCAATCAAGCTACCTTATTCCTCATCTATCAAAAGATGTTGATTGCTGAAAAAAGTTGCAATTTTCCTATAACCCCTTCCCTTTATCTGGGTTGCCACTGGCGGTTCCTGTTTTTAACAGGATTTTCCTTGTTGGGAACTGCTGACTTAATCTTCCGAAACGATTTTTCAAAAATATATATAAGAAAAGGGAATAAGCAACATATAATAAATTTATTATAAGAAACAAATACAAATGGTAAAATCAGCCAAAATTTTTTTTTACACACCATTTACAAAAATATATATGAGAAAACATAAAGTAAAAACTTTCATGTTTGTTTTGCTTTCATGTTTTTTCCTCTGATGTTCGAAGTTTTTTGAATTTTTCATTGTTATTCTTGTTTTTATTCAAACAAATGATTTTTTTTCTTCTGATTTTCAGTTGTATTCTCCCTCTAAACCTCTGAATTTCTTTCTATTTTTTAGTTTTGTTTGTTCATGAATTGAAATTTTTTCAACAACAAATTTCTTTAAAATATTTTAATGGAATTAAAATAAATTTAAATATTTAATTTAGCTTAAGACTTTCTTCATCAATTGGTTTATTAAATAAATAATTTTATAAAATTTAATGAATTTTGAAGAATACTTGAACAATGAAAGTTTTTGAAATAATTGCCAACTGGAAAAAAGAAAAAGATTCTTGAAAAAAAATTCAAAACACTATCACACATATATATAAATATTAAAAAATGAAAAAAGAATAATGTGAACAAAAACATTGAATTTGGAACAGTATAGATTCATTTGATTTTTTGATTTATATTTAAAATTTTACTAGTAAACAGGACAAAAATTATAGTGCAAAAATATAGTTCAACATAAAATATTTTATAAAACAAAAATATTTCATTGGAATTTAATTAAACTTATAAAAAGAAAAATGAATTGTAAAATGAAAGTCTATTCTTTTAATATATAATATATATATATATATATATTAATATTACAAAAAAAAAAAATAAAGAATTTTGTTCCTGAAGAATTCTCATGATTTAAAACTCAGTGTCAGTGAGATAAATATAATGAATTTTATTCAATTATAAATATATATTATAGTGTTAAATGTCCAGTCCTAACTTTTTCACTTGAGGATGAAACAGTAAGGGTAGAACCTTTAAAGAAGAATTTAAAGGTGGATATGGAATAACACAGATATATTTGAAACAGGAAGATATACAAAAGGTAGAAAATTTTAGAAAAAAAAATCATAATTTAGTATAATTATTTATGACTTGGCACTGTTTTTTAAAAATTAAAAAAAATACTGGTAAACTCTGGATAATTTACCTAACATTTTTTTAACACACACACACACTTCTCACACAAATAGTATATTATTATCAGGTAAGATGAGAATGTATATTCAATGGAAATAAAATTGAATTAAAAGAGAACTATATAATCTATTCAATAGAAACCATATATATATATATATATGTATATATATAAATATATATAAAAATATTAATAATATATCATATTTATATATATAATGCAGGTTTTGTGTGTTTGTGTATTACATTTTTCCCTTGTATATTATTTATATTTAAAATGTAAAATACATCCTCCCAGAACAAAAAAAATAAAAACAGATGTTATATACTAGTTTTAGCCAAAAAGTTACAGCATCAAAACACAAAGTTCAATTAGTATATTAAAAACATGTTTGTTTTATCCCTAGAATATTTATGCTAATATATATATATATATATATATATTTAAAATATATTAATATTTAAAATTTATAATAGAACAATCCTACTTTTTCTTTAATGCATGTTTCATTAAATACGGAGGATACACATGTTTATCTATTTATTTTAAGATAATAAAAACAGTATAAAAATACATTTAATAGACAAATGTATATATATATATATATATATATATATATATTTTTTTTTTTTTTTTTAAGCATTGTGCCCCAAGCAAGGCGTGAAGCCACTAGGATGCAGGGGTTGGGGATTTGGAGCGAGAGCAGATAAGAGTGATAGGAGAAAGGAAGAGGAGAAGGATAGTGGGTAGATCAAGGTAATTGGAGATGTCGATTGACATTACATTTGAATAGTTGGAGATTATAGCTTTCAGGGAAACAGTAATTGGGGAGGGTGTTCCACTGGCGAGAGGTGCGAGGTATGAAGCTATTGGAGTAGAAGAGACGGCTACATTTGAAGGTTTCTACGGTGTAAGGGTGAGAGCGGGATGCCAGCCTCGTAGGGCGCTTGAATTCATGGAGTCTGGGAACCAGAGAGAGCAGCTCATCAGAGCAGTTACCATGGAAGTATTTGTAGAAAAAGACAGAGAGAGAGGCGACGGCGCGTCTGTGAGAGAGTGACTGCAGACAAGACGCTAGATCAGGGCCAATTAGATTACATATCCTTCTCTGGATCTTGTCAAGAACTCGAGGTAAGCAGAAGGTGCTCCAGCCCATATATGGCAGCAATACTCCATGCAAGGGCGAATGGTTGTTTTGTATATTTGAAGTATCGATTCAGGGGAAAAATTTCCTGGCGCGGCACAGAGAGCCAACTTTCCTCGCGGTGGAAGAAGCAATTGACTCAATGTATTTGTTCCATCTCAGGTCAGCAGTCAGCGTGAGACCGAGCAGACGCAGGAGTTGCTCTCAGGAAGTTGACTATCAGACATTTTAATGGGGGGCAGGGAATACATCTCTATGGTGGTTACTTTTACCCATAAATATAATACCTTTAGTTTTTGAGGCGTTGGAAAAAGTTGACCAGCATCATTCTTGCCCCAGTTAAAACAACCACATAATGAGGGGGGCTTGGAAATCGCCGATACCCACAGGATAGATTAATGGTAAGAGAGACAGAGGAAAATTGTTAATGAGAGGCGTGTGAATGTAGAAACATTATGCAGGTTGAAGAATCATTGATGAAGGTCATTGATGAAAATATAAAAAATTTAATTTTTTTGCTGATCGCTTCCTGGTTTGTGGATAGGAAATGAGAAAAAAGCCACCATCGTTTAGGGTTAGAAACTTGAGTTGTATTAGATCAAAACAGTTGTTCAGATAATCCATCCCCTTTTAACATTTGGCTTTAAAAGTTGGCCGGTTGGAAGAAAATCAAAGCAGAAGAAAATGCTTTGAGATGAATTTGTTTAAGGTAGATCTCAACTTGCCAGGAAGTGACCCACACACTTGATTTTATTACCTTCTACCACAGAAGATATAGAATGAAACAGAAACCAGTTATGAAACTACAACAGACTACCTGTATCTCTGCTATAATTTCAAGTGGCACCTTCCATAGTATGTCCATCATTCCTTCCTCTTCCTTCACTGGTTCAACTGTTGAGATCTGTTGTAATTGTCATCCTCTTGTTACACTGTTTGAGTCTTTGGGGTTGATTACACTTAGTCTAGGTCCTCGTCAGGAACAATAATGAGGAAAAGTGGCTCAGTCCAGAGTTCTTAAAGACATCACTAATCAGAGTCAGTTTGGACCAGGTCAAGCCCCTATACCATGACAAGGAGCAACCATCAGAAGTTGAAGGCTAACATATACATAAATATAAATTTTTTATATAAATTATAAAGTCAGACCCTAACAGCTTTCAATTTCAACATATACTATGCAAATTGCATTTTCCTCAGATGAAAAAAAAAAAAATCACTGTTAATCCTCATGTTATTGTCACCAGACAAATTTTGTTACTATTTGAAAGAATGAACATTATCCAGAGTGAAATCAACACAAGTAAAATGACGAGTTCAAAAACAACAAATTCAGCTCAATGGTAAGAAGAATCATAAACAAGAGATCTCAAGTGTCAATTGAGAAGGAATTGAAAGATTAAGATTTATTTCTGGTTTGAACTTTCTCAGAAAGCAACCATTTGAAAGGTTATTGACGACAGAATATAAGTAAACTTACTCTTATTTGAGATCTCCAAAAATGTTTAAAAACAAATGGGCTTGAAAGCAACTGTGTGTGTATGTTTGTGTGGAGAGAAAACAGAGAGAAAATTGAATCAATGTGAGAGACAATGTAACACAAAAATCAGACATACAATAACAAGAGAGCTGAAAACAAATACCAAATCTTAAATGAAGTGCCAAAAAATTAGAGACACCCTCCTTGTGGAATAAAAGTGGCTATGCAATCTCACACAGAATCTATTAGTTGCTAGAATTATTGGATAGGTATGATTTTTCCCAGGGATGTCCAGAACTAATGGCAATGTTAATGGTAATATTAGAGGTTTCCTTATAAGGAAACATTTGGAATTCATTGACCAGCAGACAGTTTTTCCTCCAGCTGAAATTTATAAAATCTTTCTATTAAAACAGTTTTTCAAGAAAATAGATTTCCAGTAATTGTTATCACTCTTTCTAGTATTGATGGGAGCTTCCTTTTTAACCCTTGTTTGAAGTCTTGTGGAAACATCAACATCTTGATTAAGGTATTATTTTCTACATTATTTATATTGTTCGGACTGTTGTCCTCATCTTTACTGTCATATTCACAATGTTTTGACTGTTGTATGCTCCGATCTTCTTCAGGTGATTGGAATTTTGAATTGAACCCTTTATTTAGCCCACTGGGGTAGATTATTCTAGTTGAAAAAAACGTGCCATTTTTTTTCCAGATAAAAGCGCAATGGATTATCTATTTGTGAATTTGGTTTGTTTTGAAATTTTTCAAACAATGTAAATAATGTAAACAATTACAATAGCTCATCTCAGAAATATAGACAGATATTATTTTCTCTTTGAGTTACATGTGATATCCATTTTAGTTATTGCTGTTGTTGAACATCCTCAAGTCATATGGTTTCTGTTATACTAAATTGTGGATAATGAAAAAATTCTGTGTGACACATAAAAAATTTTGCCAGTTCAATTATTTTTCACCAATTCCATATTGTCCATTTATAAATCTACTATTTGATTGTGCATCAAATATTGCTACTACACCTGGTCTGGTGCACCTGGCATATATCTCGAGATTCTTGACAAAATTCAAATAATTCCTCTTTCATACCTTGACCTTATGAATTTACACATACTACTAAATTGGCAACTAGATCTCATCATTTTACTATTGAAATAGCTAGATGTAAGACGTTAAATTAAAACATTAATTTGCATCATAAATTTTCCTTTCTTTTTCTGTAATTTAACCTCATAATATCAATCACCATTTTCTTCATTTCTGAACCATGTTCTTTTATTATCCTTTAATCACTAGGATCTTAATCGTTTTATTAAACGATATCAGTAACCCCATTTAATCTCGAATTAATAAAAAAACAAATCATTAACTAGTAAATAAGAAAAATGAAACAGGTAAGTGAAGACATATAAACAAATATTTACTTTTTCATTTAAGCATTAACTAAAAAAATTATTAAAAATATTATTTAATTTGCAGAAGAAATAAAAACAAAATAAAAACAACCATTTTTTTCAAACTTAAAAAAAAATTGGAAGAATATTTTAAAAATTACTAAGGAAAAAAAATTTCATTAATTTTGTTTGACATCATTGTCTTATCTTTGACACTCAGAGAGAAATTTAGTAGAGAAAAATTTTTTAAAAGGAATGGCACTGATCAAATGAGGAGATTAAAATTATGAAAAGGAGAAATGAAAAAAACATTCAACACATGCTCACACAGTTGTTTTGACATAATACACACATATAC
>CAHIKZ030001709.1:57500-155000 GCA_903632075.3 Acanthosepion pharaonis
TGAGTTATTAAGTTTAAAGTTCATGGTATATGCTCTTAAATGTACAATCCAAAAATATTTTTACAAATCTTGAGGCACCAAAACAAGATAAAATGTTCATATAAACATATGTCCAAAAGGTTATCATTGTACCGCAACACAATAACTCATAACAAATGTTCAAAATGTACTCTGCTTGCTTCTACACATGCATGCACCTGGTGGACCCTTTTAAATAATCCCAAATGATGTCAAATAGTTTCACAAGTACCCATCACATGTTGATGAAGTGTCTCTGCATTGTTAATGTCTACTACATAAACCAATTATTTTAGGTGACCCCATAGATAAAAATCCAAACGATTGAGGCCATGGAAATTGTCCTCCCCTACCTATCCATTATTCATGGTAGATGTCAGCCTGTACATTGCAAACAATGGGACTAAAATGTGCTGGATCACCATTTTGCCTGAACGACATGCAATTTTGTATTAGCAGGTACTAAAGTGTGTTTGAAATAAAGTCCCTGTAAGATGTGCTAGAAGAACCTATAAACCTACCAGACAGTTTCCTACAATTCCAGCCCACACAGTAATCATAAACTGATGCTGATGTCTAGCCTGTATTGTATCATAGGGATTCTAATCTAGCTACAAATGCTGATTATGTAAATTTGTTATAACATCTCTTTCAAATGTTGCCTCATCTATAAACAAGACTGAAGATACTAACAATGGATTGACAGTTTGTACAATGAACCATCAGCAAAAATTCTCCTGTGGTAAGTGATCAAAGGACAAAAGACCCTGAACACATTAAAGTAGCCTCTATATAGTACTATGATGTGCTAGGGTCACTTGACGTGTGCTGATACTTGGATCATCTCTGACAGCCTGTAGAATGTGTCCATCATGGTCAGGCATAGAAGCGGATCTCAGTGTTCCTCAATACATAGTTTGTGGTGCCACAGGATCCTGTCTCAGCAAAGTGACAATAAGCAACAGCAAAGGTTGGATGACTCACTGCCTTCAGTCTGGAAATGCAATCTGATACAGGCCTTCAGGCTCGCATCCATTAACATTCATGTGGCTGTATTTAAAAATCATATCTGCCTGCTCATGGTATGAATATCCAGCCATTGTTAAATAGAACACTTTTCATTTAACTCAAAATAGAACACTTTTCAGTTAACTCACTAAAAACACATTAAATGTTAAAGACAGACTAGCCACAAATGTACACGAATGACAAACGTAACCTACTCTACATGGCAACATAGCGCCATCTACTGTAAAATTTGTTTAAACTTAAAAATGAGGGATTTGAGATGTTTATATGGACTTTTGTCATTTTGGATTGAGGAACCCGCCCCAAAGTAAAAACTATTTTTGACACACCTGTATATATATATATATATATATATATATATATATATATATATGAAAAAATAGTTTTTAGGTATGCTATATTTACAGTTAAAGTGTTCAATATCAGGGATACAGTGTATGTAAATATAAAAGTAGACATTGATGTCAACACCCAGAAGTGACAGTCTGTTTCCTACTAAATGAAATCCTCAGGCCATGTGCATTGATTTTGCTCACCTATTTATATATACAGGTCAGTGATGCATTGTGAGTAGTCTATTGTAGTATTCTAATGGTTATTTTGGTGGGTAGTAATTTTTGTGTTTTGAATTATTCTAGAGTGGGAATAATTGTGGATCTGGATGCAGTTTTTTAACTATTTATAGTATTGTATTTGATGTAATGGAATAACCTGTCACCCCCATGAGTAACTACCTTATAGGTAGTAATTACCTATAAGTATTGGTAAGTCTACGGACTATGAGTTTAGCTGGGATCTATTTAGTATGACTCAGACTGACACGAGAACTACCAACCTTCCAGTAGTTGCACTCACTACTGAATTGACTTGCAATAATCATGCACATAACTGTTACTTTTATTCTTATTGTACTGTTTTTTTACAATAAACCTTTACTCATTTTATCCACCTTGTTTTTCAAGTATATATTCCTATTAGCACAGAATATAACAGTATTTTATTGTTGATTATATGTATAATTACATCAATAAATCTGTTTCCTTATAGTCAAAATTATTCTTTTTTTACTTAATAAATGTTTATTTTTCATTAGAATCTCCTTCATTGATACACTTAATTGAATGATGATTATTAATGCAATATTTTTATAGTGAAAATTTTGGAAAAAATTCAGTGAAAGATTCACATAACAATTACACATCAGACGACAGACTTATTGGTACATCTTTGTATGCTTATTCATTCTTGAAACTGTCCATGATTAATATAACTGAAAATCCACACTATAAAATAAATCTACATATCAATTTAGGATGCACCTGTTTTGCCTCTGCAAAGACAGAGAGAATTAGTCTATTTATATTCTACTTTGGAAGAGTCCGTAAAAATTAATCAGGTGATTGATTCTCTAATCAGCTAGCTGAATAGCTGGTCAGTCATGTCTGTTGAAAAATACACAAGAACAGAAAGAACTTGAAAAACAAAAATCCCAATTAATGAAGAAGAAACAACAAAAACTAATTAATAAACGAATATGCACACTAGTCATGTCCACATTAATGAAATGCTGTCTCATCCTTCTATCCGAGCCAATTAAGCAGAAATAAAAATATCAGAAAAATATTTTTTCTTTCTAATTATTTCAATAAACGCTTTTCATTTTTACACAAGGTTTCTTTATTTTTTAGTGGATGGCATGGTGGGGTGTCTGTGTCCGTCTTCATTGTCTGTCATTTGCTTTTTGTTTTATTTGGATGGTGAGAATTTTACAAATAGACACTCATCAGTATCCTTCTTCTTTTATGTTCTGAGTACCTTCAAGGTGTGGACATGGCTCTCCACAACTTGCCATACTTTGTAGCTCTTAGCAATGTTTGTCTTTTTACTATCCTTCTTGCTTCCTGCCCTGCCATCAATTTACATTAACCAGGTTACTCACTGTTTCCTTCTGTCTCTCTTGCTTTCAGTATGCCTTGATTGTCTTAAATTCTCCAAACCTTCTTTCCTAATTATGCACCCAAGAAACTCCAGTTGTCTCTTTCCATAAGTGTCCTTTTACTCTTTCCATTTTCCTTAAAAACTTTCCTGTTGTTCACATACTCCGTTCATGGTATTCTAAGCAGCCTTTTGTACAACCTCATCTCTGTTATATACATTATTTACATTTGAACTAATGTCTTCATCTTTGTTGCTATTCTCACAAATGAGGTCCAGAGGACGCAACAATGTAAATGTAGTTGAAGTAGAATTTAGAATGAACTAGAAACCTAATCCTAAACAGGAAACCAGGGATAAACCTCTACTCCTGTTCAAAATACCGGGAAGGAGTGTGATAGTCAGGCCTGCATTCATGCTGTTAAGACTTAATGATGTTGATTTGATTTGATTTACATTATTATCATTATTATTATTATATATTGGAGAGTTGGGGTTGAGTAAAAAGGAAAAACATGAAAAAGGTTAAAAATAAAAAAAGTAAATGGAAATAGAAAAAAATTGTTATTTTAAGTGTTATATTCTGTGCTAATAGGAAAATATACTTGACAAACAAATAAGTGAAGGTTTATTGTAAAACCAATACAATAAGAATAAAGGTAACAATTATGCACAAGGTTGTCACAAGTCAATCCAGTAGTGAGTGCTACTGTTGGCAGGTCGGTAGTTCTCGTGTAAGTCTGAGGTACTCAACAGATCCTAGCTACTCCATGTAGTCTGCTGACTTACAGATACTTATATGTAGTGACTACCTATATTGTAGTCACTCATGGGGGTGACAGGTTATTCCATTACATTATTAAGTCGTAACAGCATGAATGCAGGCCTGACTTATCACACTCCTTCCTGGTCTTTTGAACAGGAGTAAAGGTTTAATCCCTGGATTTCTGTTTAGGATTGGGTTTCTAGTTCATTCTAAATTCTACTTCAACTATATGGTTCTAACATCTCTGCCTAAACTCTGAAATTTATACTATCTATTTATTTTTTCTTCAATAGGAATAGATAGGTTCACCTATCATCTGGTTCAAACTCCTTCCAAGTCTTTTGAACAGGAGTAGCGGTTTATCACTTGTTCCTTGTTAAGGATAGGGTTTTCAATTCCTTCTAAAGTCTTTTCCTTCTCTTTCATTTCCAGTAGCCCCTTGTGTCTTAGTGGTGTCATTGCCTTGCTTGGGGTGAGTTGTTTAAAAAAACTTAGTGAACATAATAATTGTGAGTTTAATCCCTAGCCCAGGTAATGCAGACTTACACGCATTGGAAGTGCATGGAACTAAAAAAAGAACAGGACAAGATATTCCTAGACATGGTCAGTAGAACAAGAACAATCTACTCACCTCCCCATAGATTAAATAAAGTGTTCATTACACAATTTCCTGAAGGTTAGCAGGATCAACAAGCATCTAATGAAGGCTGGGGAACATATCAACCAAAGCATTCTGAAAACAACAACAAAGATGAGGATAATAGTCCACATTTAAATAATGATAAATCCTCACCCCAAAAATTCAGAAATCAAATCTCTGTTGCCTCAAACAAAGTCTTCATTGCTGTATTCTGGCATGACATTAAGAGCTGATGAATGACATATAAATCATTCAACCTGAGTGCACTATGTAAAAGCACGAAATTCTTCAAATCAATTTAGTGAAAACATTAATACTGAACTGTAATGATTGTCAGGGAAACCTAGGACACTTTGCATATTTTTTTTTTAATTAGACATTTTTTAATTAGACATTTTTTAATATTTTTAATTGAACATTTTTCTTTTTGCTTCCTATGAAATTAATTCATTAAAATGCAAATACAGCTATAAGTTACTATGGCAAAGAAGCTTCCTTTTCATAGGTTTGTTCAAATTAGAAACATAACAAGTTTGTGTAAATGGATGGCAGAACAGGGCTTAGGAGATAACAAAAAGACAAAATGTCTAAGAGCTACAAAGGACAGGAAATTATGGTAATCCATTATTAGTACATAGAAGATATTAAGTTTAACTGTCGCTTAAGTTGGTACACTTTGATGTTTAATGTTAGTTCTCCTCTTAGTAAATATAAATGTGATGAATGTATTGTCATAATTGAGAAATATACAATTTTAAACCAGAAAGAAGTATGTCAGCAGATTCCCAAACCAACACATTAATCCACTCATGGATAACATTTCTGCATTGATACTGGGATTGGCAAAGCCACTTTATCAATTTAAATGCCAATTAAAAATCAAGGAATTGATTATCTGAAAGAGAAGTTTACTTTCATTTTTGGTACTATATGCAACAGTCTGTGATATGATCCATCTCTTCTATTAATGGATCTGTCCTGAACACATATATTCAGGAGAACATGCAGAGTTTATTATTAAAGCTCGAACAAGTCAAGCAGTCCACTTACTGGTTCTGCTTGTTGATCTCTCTGCCTTTGAGTGGAGAGGAACCCAGGAGGTAGACAAACCTCAACAGGAAATTTTTGCCACACATAAAAAATGGCCTTGTGTCACATCCGTCCTTATGTGAAAAACTGAGTTTATCAAAGCTCTGCTTGTTGACTCACTGCCTTCGGGCAGAGAGGATCTCGGAAGAGGCTATGCCTATGGGCAGAGTCACATCTGGGGAGATAGAAAGACACCTGACTCTGTGTATGTGGGGTCTACAGGGAATTTTTTCCTGAGCATACACTCTGGAAAGCCTTAAAAAAATGGCCTTGTGCCACATCCTGCCTTGTTGGGATGACTTGGGTAAATACCGAGTTTATCAAAGCTCTAGCTTGTCGAACTCACTGCTTTCAGACAGAGACAAGGCGATGTCTACATACAAAGTCTCATCTGGGAATGTAGACAACCACCTGACCCCATGTATTCAGGGTCTACAGGTAATTTTTGCCTGAGCATACATGCTTGGAATAGCCCCACGTTAACTGGCTCTGTGCCACACCCTGCTCTGTAAGGAGCTCAGGTAAATACCAGGTTTGTCAAAGTTTGTTGAAGTTAAGTGGTTCACTGCCTGGCTCTGTTTATCAAGACTTCTGTCTTCAGGCAGAGAGAGACTCAATTAGGGTTCTGGCTAGCGACGGAGACTCAGCTGAGAAAAGAAGACAAGAACTGTAACCAATCCCACAAATGCAGGGGCTGGGTAAATTTTGATCAATGGCCTGGGTGGAAACACTCGGGCTCTCCATATAAATCTTGACCATGTATTACATCTCATCTCAGTCGGGGAACTGGGTAAATACCAAGTTTATTAAAGCTTACTGATAAGCAATATATATTGTTTTGGACAATTCTACTATATATATGTATAGCCAAAAAGCATTAAAAAAAACATTTGGACAGCTTTTATATAATTTATCTACTGAAAAAAATTATAAGATCACATGAAAAATTATATAAAAAACTTAATCAAAGCATTTTGTTTGTCATATTTAATAAAACTTGCATGAAAGAAGGATTGCTGTCTAAATACACAATATATATATATATATATATGTTATAATGCAGTGTAAATTTATTGAAGTGGTATCCAAACAAATATATATATATATATATATATATATATATATATATATATATATATTCTGTATAAAACAGAATATATATTCTGTAGCAAACAGAATATATATATATATATATATATATATATATATATATATATATATATATCCTGTTTACTATCACTTAATAAATTTACATTGCACATTATAACCCAAACAAAGTAAAATGGAAAAGTGAAAAAGTTACTCACATGGGTGAAAAACGTTTTTGTATAAAACTTTACCAAACTGCAACACAAAAATAGAAAGAAAATGGCAGAAACTTTTCTGTTCAAAATGAAGCAAACAGTGGTGCCACCAAGTGGTGAAAACAGAAATTAAAACAAGTGGTTCAACTACCACAGGTATACCAACAACATCTGGTCTCCCCTAAATAATTGAACTCTTCTTTATGCTATAACCAAAGATTTTAATGACTTTTCCATCTTAAACAGATTATCTTTAATAATCTTATATCTATAAAACAGAAGATGTCTGTCTGTATGTATGCTATTTATGCATCTCCACATTTCTTGAATGATTTCAATGAAATTGTACACACATGATACAAATTTATAAAGCTAGGTTAAAACCAATGTTTTAATCTTCAAATCCCTGGGTTTGGCAGAAAAATTGATAAAAATGAAGGTGGGTATGACTTTTTGCAAAAACCAAGGCACAGTTACATACAAACAAAATTTTTACTGTATGAGCCCATTTTTTTACACTTACTGTAAAACATAACTCATGTTATGAGGTTTATATAGAGTGTTTGATAGTTTTCCTGCAACATTGGCTTCACACAAAAAAAACTGAGAAAAATTGGGGTTTTTTGTACTACTTAAAATAGAAACTTGAATAACTTCCTTGTTTTTTATCCAATTTTATTCAAACGTGTCACAAAAAATAGCCAAGATGCAAGAAAAAAGATAGTGTGGTTTTAGTCCTGCTCACTTCACTGCATATAATGAAAAACCACAAAAACTGTTCAAAAAGCCAATTTTTTGGCCATAACTCCCTGGTTTTTCACCCAATGCTTTACAAATTTGCCATGGAAATTACGTATGACACACAAATTGTCTTGCATGAATGTTTGGTTTAGATTATTTCAGTTAAGAGTATGAAATCTGTGAGAAACTAGGTCCAAAATCAGTTTTTGCCATTTTGCCAATATTTTCTTTATATGATTCCATCCTAAAAGGGCATTCAAACAACCTTTCATGCAAAGATTGTTTGAGAAGTATTATTGAAGCGTTAAAAGGGAAAAATTCACAAAGAACCTCTTATTAACAACAGATTTACAGTAACTGTATGAAGAAGGATAGGGATGGGGATGGGGACATTCATGTGTTTGCCCTTGCAGTTGAATCAAGCTCTGAAGCTTCAACCCTGGCTTTATTTGATTATTAGATTTATGAACAATGTCATACTATTTGAAAGTTATTATGACCATAGGAAATTTACTAACTATCTAAAACACTGAAACAATTTAACCCCGAGCATCAACCACACAAGAATTTGTTATTGAAGTAATTCCTCTATTAGGAACAATCAAACACTTGCAAAGGACATACCATAAAAAAAAAGTTGAGTTGGGAGCAACTTAGTATACCAACAGAAGATGCATGCAAGCAGGAACACAGGCAGACATTTCTAGACAGGGGGTGCGTGTATACAGGAGATTGCAGTTATACAATTGCAGCCATGTACACCTGAAAAATTCCTAGTACCTAAACTAGTTTTATATAAATGTATTTTTTTGCACATATTTATTATTGTAAAGCTGAAACCAAAATGTTGTGTAATTTTAAAGTAAATACTTTCTATAATGCAATAAGCTGTTTTTCTTCCATGAATTTCTGGGATGAGGAGATATTATTTATATTATTTACATTCAGACTAACAACAAAGTTGAGGACATTAGTCCACATGTAAATAATGCAAAAAAATATGTTTTCCATCAGCCTGGCTAACCTGCAGGAGAGTGACTCCTTGGATTTCTAAGGCTAACATTTTCAACTGAAATGAAGTAGAAAGATTATACTGAATCAATTGCTAGGTCTGCTGCTAGGAAAGTTGATTCAATGTGTCATACTAGACAATTATTTGTGCCAGAATCTATCTTATCCATTTATAGGTCTGCCATTCATCCATGCCTTGAATATTGCTGCTACATCTGGTTTGATGCTCCTGCTATGCATTTAGAGATTCTTGATAAAATCTAAATCAGAATCTGCAATGTAATTGGTTCTAACCTGGCATAGCAGCTTCACTCAATTTCCCATCACTGTAAGGTAGCTTACCTGTGTCTTTTCTATAAATATTTTCATGGTAATTGTTCAGATGAACTTTCCTCTATATTACCTAGACTTTAAGCACAGTACTAGATTGGCATTAAGGTTTCATCATTTTACAGTTGAATTGACTAGATGTAACCATAAGTTCTTTGCTGTTTTTTTCTCTCATACTTCTTCCTTGTGGAACTCTCTCCCAGCTTCTTGCTTTCCAGTCAATTTTGATCTTCAAAAATTTCAATGCAATGTCAATCATTATCTTCTGTTCTTTATTTCCTGTTCTTTTATTGTTCTTTCTTAATATTGTTTTGTTATTCACATATTCTCTAACTCAGTAAACCTTTCATCTTAGTGGCTTTATTGCCTTGCTTGCAGTGAAATGATTTTTAAAAAGTATTCTCAAGTGTCGAATAAATATCTCCCATTGACTATTAATTTGGATTTTTTCCAACCCTGCTGGTGCATATATTGACCTCACCACCACTTATTTTATACAGGTTGCTAAAGAATTTTCATTTTTAAATCTAATATGATAAGACGACATTGCACTGCAAACTTTCATTTAGTGAAATATTTTACACATTTGAACCATTTAAACTATAAACTTCTGAAAGATAAGATTCAAAATAAGAAAATGACAATTTGCATAAGCAAAATATGGGAAGAGAGAACTGAGACAAATTTGTTGGTCATTGATAGACATTTATTAATATTGTAATGTTAGCAAGACTTCATGGAAGCATTTCTAATTTTGATGAAACATTTTGCATAAAGATATTGATGGACATTTATTTTTAGCTTTATTTCTTCAAGGTTTTCTTAATAAAAAATTTTAATTTAAATGTAATGTCAATCTTCTGAATTACTGTTCTCTATCATTCTCTTTCTTTAATAATGTGTTCTTTTTCTCATATTCTCTTACACTCAGTAACTCCCTGCATTTTAGTGGCTTTATTGCCTTTCTTGTGGTGAAATGATTAAAAAAAATTCATTTTCTCAAACTCATTTATTGAAAGCCCAAAGTTTATTAGATTTTCTCATTTTTCCAACACCACTGTTTATTGCCTTCCTCCCCAAACATGTTTATTACATTTTCTGATTTTTTCTAACACCCACTGATTGGTGGATGAGACGGGTGCATATGTTTTCCTAGCATCTGCAATCAGTATTCAGTGCAAGACAAATTTGGAATAACTGTCAAAGTAGAAAAACCACCCACTTCTTTTGTGTTCAATTAATTTAAACTATAAACTCTTTATATATTCAAAATGTTCATTTATTTATATTGTCATACAGGCATTTATTTATATTGTCATACAGGCATTTTGAAAGAATCATCTTTAAACATTTCACAACCACCCTGATTTCTGCATTTTTTTCATTCATTCCAACCCACTGACTATTGTTTAACCCCTTCATCTGTTCATTATATTTTTAATATTTTTTCAACTTCCCATTTATTTTGACCCTCCTTTTATTTGACCCCAGGGATTACTGAATAATTATTTTTTCTCCCACCTAAATTTCTTCCTGACATTTAATGCATTTATATAGTAAAGCCATTTATAATGCATTTCAATCATAAAATTATCAGCAATGCATTACTATAATAAAATCATTTGCAGTTATTTAGATTACACTGATAACAACTTTGCTCTGTCAATAATACTTGCTTCCATTCTGAAATACTGACAATGTATTTCAATGCACTTCTATTAAAAAAACCATTGATAACATATTTCATATTTCAGCAGTAGAATCACTATTGTAAAAGTATTACCAATGCATTTACATAATACATGTGATAACCCTATTCAAAATTCATTCTTCACCTAAAAGTTTTTGAATTGATTTCCTCAATCAGTTTGCATGTTTTAGCATTCCTCTTTGGCACCTTATCTGTATGAATTTAAGCATACTATGTGTTTGGCAACTAAGTCTCATCATTTTACTGTATAATTAGAGAGATGTAACTGTAACTGTTAAATAATATCTTAGCAGGCTATTATTTTTTTAGAGAAGTTTATTTTGCTCGGACTTCCTCAGTTTGACCTTTGAAGTCAGATACAGGACAAAACAAAGGAAGTCGATTTTGATTGGCTGAACTAGCATGAGAATGATAGATAGAGAAAGGCTTTTCGGGGAGTTGAGTCATAACCATTGAACAATGTAGACGTATTCTCTGTAGTGTCTGAATCTTCTCCCCAGTAGGATCAGAGAGCAACCCCATTGGCTAGTTAGAAATGTACATGTTGATGTGTTTAATAAAACAGATAAGTTTAAATTACCTTTGTTGATGTCTTTTATCTCTGAACAAAAACTAACATCATCAGCCAAGAAAAGAATGAGAAGAAAGAGAAGATACAACATTGTATTAATTGGTGCAGTGACTAAGAGACCCCCAGCATGAGGGGGCTATACAACAATGTGGAACTCTCTTTTAAGTCCTTACTTCCTTTCTACCAACTTCAAAAATTTAAAGGCAACATCAATTGATGACCTCTGTCTTCCTGAATCCTGTTTCTTTATTGTCCTTTTTCCTCACTAAAGTCTTCTCATTCTCTTCTAATCCCAGTAATTCTTTCTGTCTGAGTGACATTATTGCCTTACTTAGGGTGAAATGATTTTAAAAAAATGCTTTCTATTGAAAATCATGCAAAAACATATTCTCAGTGATCAAGAATTAAATAAGATTTACCTGATATGGAGACAGATACATAAGAGTATTATATAAATGTGTGCCAAAGTAGAAAAATTCAGTGTAATACATTTTGTTCTCCAGAAGGGCTTCATTAGACTAAAGTAATTTTTTGTTAAAGAAATCATATATGATATGTATGGGAGACAAGAAACATAAAAATGCAAGCATCAGTTATAATTCTGCACCTACAGGAAGTGCTGAAGATGTTGGAATGCTGAAATTTTAGATTTTTTAATTTTTTTTTTTTCAGGCAAAGTGGTTATATGAACATTACAACAGAGATGTTTACTGTTAAAGATAAGATCATGTTTTTGTTTTTTTTACATAGAAGTTTGCTATGCTATGATAACAGTCAGAGAATAGCAGATGTAGATAATTTCATAATGCACTTTTATGACAAATATATATATATATATATATATATATATATTATATATATATATATAAATATTTTTATATATATATATATATATGAGAGAGAAAGAGTGACATAATAATGGATCAATAAATCTGTAGCCTGACACATATTTATCAGTTCCATGATTAATATTCTCTACTGAATAAACTACCTTTTCAAGGAAGGTGATTATGTTGAAAATTAATATCATTGTCTGTCATATTTAACAATACATGTTTGAACAATGACCTGCTGTTCGTATACGCTATATATATATATATATATATATATATATATATACACACACATTATTAGCCTATGGCCTTGTTTCTACATAATTCCCTGCTTGAGGTTGGTAGAAGTTTCGGCAATTTGACTTTGTACGAAAGACTGTGATAAATACAGCATCAATATATTGAATTATTCTGGAATATTGTCTTTGATTAGTTTGTTTTGTCATCACTAGTTTATGGACTTCACATTCTTTGTGAAACTTGTGAAAATATAAAGACAAAAGGAAAACTTTTCACCAACTTATTTCATCCCTGAAAAAGTTCTAAGAGAGAATTGGAATTGGCACAAAGACTAGATTTTTTATAAAAAACATTCATCATCAGTTCTGAGAGGATTCTCCAGAAAGTTCTTTCGTAGTGAATAGTCTTGCTGACACTATACCTCAAGAACAGAATTTCCATTGATTAGGTCAATGTGCAACACCAACATATCATCATCATCATTATCATCATCCTACTCCTCCTCCTCCTCCTCCCACACCTGACTTTTGTAATCGTGAGGGGATATAAATGCAGAAGTCACACTAAATCTCCCCCACAACAGTCTATTAATGGCAGCCATTATCAATTCTGGTATAGTCATACCTGTCCATATTTCACATTGTCCAACAAGTTTTTATATTGGCATCCTCTCCTGTGCCAACCTTCAAAGGTGCCTTTCATGATGGTCTTACACAGAATAATAACAGTAAAGATCTTTAAATGATCTACATCTGTAAATATAGTCATTTTTTACAATATATATATATATATATATATATATATATATATATATATATATATATATAGTTGTGTATTTGGGCAAGTGTCTTATATGAAGAAATATCTTATCCAGGAAACAAGACACTTGTATGTATATGAGAAAAACATAATACAAAAAAATAACAAAGAACCTTGTCAATCTTGTTGAACAAGACTTTTAAATATATATATATATATATATATATATATATATATATATATATATTATCACTTATGGCATTATGGAGTTATGGCCAAAATGTTTTTATTTTTATTGGATACTTGTATTTGAATACTTAAATATGGATATCCATTAAAAGTAAAAATAGTCTCTATGAGAATACCAAGTATGTACTAAAAATAACATTTGAAATATAGCAACAACTTTAAGTAGAAGCTTATGAAGCTTCATTTGACTAATTCAGCTTCAGCCCTGAAAACGTTTATTTTTTTATAGTGGATGGTTACAAGCAAGAGGGAGATGGGATGTGATTATTGTATTACCATAGAAGTAATAAAAATATGTCAGATTAAAGCATTCATTAACTCTCTTAAAAAAAAAATATATATATATATATATATATATATATATATATATATATATATATATATATATGTGTGTGTGTTAGAGGCGTCTGTGTATGAACCAAAGTTGGTATAAAAATTGGCAGATTAATAAAAGTGATAGATGCTACTACAGGTAAATAGATTGTTTGTTACAATATATAAAAGTAAAACCCACTAAGGAAGATTGTTTCCACTGATGTGAGCTACTCCCACTGAGCTTAGCTATTGTACATGTCTACTGCAGTATGTCAGTCATCAGACAGGTCATGCACTCAACAGAGTACGCTTCTTGCCACAGGTTTAATTCTAATATTTTCTGAAACAGGCCATGGTGGATATTCAAGACTTTTCGGTCCAAACAAAAGACAAGATGGGGAAGAATACAAGATTTTCGGTAGTGTTATACTCAGGAATCAATAAATGCGAAAGGACAGTCCACGTGCTTGAGCGGACAAGATGCAAGAGAAATAAGTTGATTTCACAAGAGATTGCCTTTGAAGAGATTCCCCAAACATCTGAGCTTTTGGCCTCAGAAGTTACAAACAATACTTGTATATCTAAGCATGATTGGAAGGTCTTGGCTCATCTAGTAGAAATAATTTTCTTGAAAAATAAAGGTTTAGATTTTTATAATTCATTTTCTTAATTGCTATTAAAAATCAAATAATTAATAGTAATTATTAATCATAAACAATATGCTATTATTAATCGAAAAATTCTAGATTTGCCACCAGGGCTAATCATTTTACAGTTGGAACACTCTTCCTGCTTTTCAGTTAACTTTGATCTTCAAAAATTTAAATGTAGCATCAATTGTTATCTAATGTTTTCTTGATTCCTCTTTTTTTTTGTTCTTAATAATATTTTTATTTTTCTTATTCATTAACACTCAGTAATGTCTTAGTGGCTTCATTGCCTTGATTGGGTTGAAATGATCTTTTTTTTTAAATTGGTAACAGAAGAATTAATATTAGTCATTTCCCGACAAGGAAACATTCTATATTCATTGATCAAACAGCATTCCAGTCAGTTGAAATTTATAAAATATTATGGCTAACATATGCCATCATTAATGCTGCGATGCAAAGTATATGGCCTCGTCAGCCGAGTTGTTAAGTAGCACAAATACCTTTGGAAAAGTATTAATCTGTCTCTTCTCCCCACAGTAAGATATTAAATCGCAGGGCAGACTAGAATAATCTAGCATTGGCTGGCAACCATTTTAGAGAAAGGACAATGACTTCAAAACCATTTGGTTATAAGGCTAGCAATTCCACTTCATAAAAAGCTGTTTACTACAGGAACTACATCAGCAACACCTAGTATAGTGAGGATGTATCCTTATACTCCTCAATGAAGTTTACAAGGTTAATAATAATAATAATAATAATAATAATAATAATAATATATACACACACAAGCACTTTTATACATATATACACATAAATAAATATGTGGGATTGGTTCCTGTCAAAGGTGATAATGGAAGTAACAATGTTTTGTTACTGTTGTCCAGACAGTGAAAGAAGTTATAATGAAAGTGGTTTGGCCAAAATTCTCAACCAGTCATCAATCTGGAATGGTAAGTGTGAGATTAGCCATTTCCTTATAAGGAAACATTTGGCATTCATTGTCTGAGCATTTAACTATCAGTTGAAATTTATAACATATTTCTCTTAAAACAGTTTTTCTGCAAAATAGGCTTCTCAAGTGCACTCACTGTTATCACTCTTTCTAGCACAGATGAAGGTTTCCTTCCTAATCTTATTAATATTAATTATTATTTTTTAATCAAAATAGTTATCCAAAGTTTAATTGGAAGTTCCTGGCTCATCAAGCAGAAATGGTTTTCTTGGAAGATAAAGTTATGGATTTTTGTTATTTCTTTTTGCAATTGCTATTAAAAAAAGGAAATAATAAATAGTGATTATTATTCATAAATAATACATTCTTAATAATTATTAATATTAACGATCATTTTTTTTTTTTAATCAAAGCAGTTGTCACTTCATCTCCAGTAATTCACATGAGATACTACTATCGTGAAGGTGCTTAATAATATTAATAAAAATTACTGACACTAAATAATAATTGGAATATTTGAATAATTATTATTTTATATCTATTATTAATGCTGTCGAATGTGAGCAACGAGGAAGTTTTAAGGAAATTGGAAAAAAGAAATAACATACTTAGACTCAGAAAGAGACAATTGAAATTCCTAGGGCTCATAAGGAGGAAAGAGGGCTTGGAGAATTTGACACCCCACAGGACATACTGAAAGCAAGAGGAACAGAGGAAAGCAGTAAATAACCTACCTAACAAGTTTGTGCAAATGAATAGCAGAACAGGAATCAGGAGGGAGAGCAAAAAGACAGAACTTATTAAAAGCTACAAAGGACAGGATGTTATGGAGAGCTATGATCCCCCATGACCTGAAGTGACATGGCATATAGAAGAAGAAGGTTATTAAAAAAATCAATTGAACAAAAGAGTAACACTACAGAGGACATTAAAATCCAACATTATGTAAAAGTATTAAGAATTTAAAGTCTTTTTTTCACACTTTGTTCTTTTTTTTTATTTCAAGTCTTTTGGTATGTTGAATTCACTACAGTATGTAAGTTATTGTTTTTATTGAACATAATTAATAATAAAATTCTTAAATAGCAAAATACAAATTTGATGATTACGTTACTTCTATGTGGGTGAAGTAAAACTATCTTTGCATCCTTTTTTTTTTTATCGTTTCATTTCACCCCAATTAAGACAATAAAGTCACTAAGACACAAGAGGTTACTGAGTGTGAAAGCATAAGAAAATAAAGAAAAACATTATTAAAGAAAGAGAAAAATTAAAAAAAACAGAGATTAAGAAGATACAAGAAAACGATTGACATAGTATATATAAAAAGATTGAAAATATGTTGTTTATTCTGAACAAACTTACTGAATGTTCAATCTATAATTCTTCAGGCCTTGCAATGCAATCCCATTTTGATACCAACTCCATATCTAATCCATCTCTCTTGCCACATAGTAATAAACAAACACTCAAAATCTTTTGACCATACCATGTCTCATCTGCTATGACCACAGCTATAGCTCCAGCATCCTTGGCTGGTGGCAAAAGGGGACAGGAGAATACAAACAAATCCAGTGTTATGAACTTATTCCTGACCCTGGCCACTAGTCCAAATATTCCTATCTGGCTGATAAATCTCCTTGGGAATATTCCTCTTTTCATTTGTCAATATGCTTTAGCCTTTTGTCATTCTTTTTCAAAGAATCGCTTTCTCACTCTCACCTGCTGTCTCTTTCTATTCTATCTGTCTCTGTGTTTTTATCTCTCTCTATCTATATATATTTTATCTCTCTCTATCTATATATATTTCTGTATATATCTAAAAGATATATATATATATATATATATATATATATATATATATACACACACACACACAACACACTATACTATACATACATATATATATATATACATATATATATATATATATATATATATATACATACTATATATACATATATATATACATACTATACATACATACATATATATATATATATACATACTATATATACATGCATATATATATACATACTATATATAAATATGTGTATATATTTATATATACATGCTATATACAGTGTAACCTGGATATAAGAGAGTTGTCGGGACTGGAGAAGAAGTCTCTTATATCCGGGTTTCTCTTATATCCGAGTTTAGTCTATTTTATATACATTAACACAGGCTCTAATTTGGGACCAGAGGAAATCTCTTTATATCAGGGTCTCTTATATCCGGGTTACACTGAATATATATATATATATATATATATATTATACCATCCAAATACCACATAGACAAACTAGAATTATGATACACATACACACGATTAATATACACAAATGTTGCTTGACAAAACAGATATATGTGAGTTTTGCTTAAGCAATGAAAAACAAACAACATAAAAATTAAAAATACCAGAATTTTGTTTTTCTTATCCATATTTCATTTTGTGATGAAGCTTTAATAATAGTGAAACATGTTATATTTAAAAAATGTTTCCTCTTTGTTATTTAACCTATCATATATATATATATATATATATATATATATATATATATATATATATATATATATATATATATCATTAAATAATTTAGACTAGTTTTTCCTACTCATTTTTTAATAGGATCCTCTCATAATTACAGACAAGTTTCTTAGTATCCTTATTAAAGGAAGAAAAAAAAATGCATATTCATTTTATTCCAACGGCTTTCAACATTAGCACAATATCATCATGGAGGTCTTGTTTTTTCTAAAACAAAAATTGTTGTGTTCATCTGAAAATTAAACTTTTACTTTTAAAGTAAAAAATACTAAGTTTATATACATTATGATTTTTTTCTTTAAAATTCAGAATTCCATGATTTTTCTTTAAAATTCAGAATGCCACAAAGTTGGTTTAAAAGAGTTGAATGCCATGATACATGACTGACCAATGAAAAACAAACAACGCAAAAGCAAAAATACAAGAATTTCTTTCTTCTTTTTCTCCATATCTCAGTCTCTAACAAAGCTTTAATAAAAGTGAAACATGTTAAATGGATAAATGTTTCCTATTTATTCTTTATCTTACCATTCTGTCAGATTCTGGTCTATATTTGGTCCAGACTCATACATATATATATATATATATATATATATATATATATTAGAAAGGTAGACACTTATGTCAACACCAAGTGAGGACAGCATATATATATTTTTAAGGTATGATATATTTATAGGGTAAAAGTGCTCAATATCTGTTATAGAGTATATGCCATCAACTGAAAACTGTTTTCAAGCATGAAATAGACTGTCATCAAGTAACATTGACATCAGTGTCCACTCTTCTTATATCACACTGTTCTGTATATTGAGCACTTTACCCTATAAATATAGCATACCTTAAAACTATATTTTATCATATACATACACATATATATATATATATATATATATATATATATATAAAAGGAAAATCTATGGTCAGATGGAAAGTTTTTGTGACATGTTTCATCATATAAGACTTCATCAGACAAAAGTGATGTTTGCATTTATACAGCTACACATGTGCACAAATTTTATATTGTTTTCATATATATGTATAAAGGTAAAAGACAGTAGCAAAATTGTAGTATTAGCCATCACGTTTCATCCAATGTGGACATTTCAAAGCAAAAATGTAATCGTTTTTGATTTGATATTTACATATTGTTTTTTTCTAAAAGTTAACTCTGAGAAATTTTTCATATCTCATATATATATATATATATATATATATATATATATATATATGTGTGTGTGTGTGTGTGTGTGTATACTAGATTTTACATATACATACACACATATATATTGTGTGTATGTATGTGTAAAATTTAGTACAGAATAAGAAATTGTATCTGAAAACCTATTGAAGAAAATAGCTGAAAAACAAATTTATTTTTATATCAAGATTGATAAAGATTTTTCTAACAACTTTCATAGATATTAAATGCTTTTCAGAGTTTTTATCCTTGAATTCACCAAATACAAAACTTGAGAATCACTCGTTAGAGGATTAGTGTTAAAATGGTTATGATGAATGAGGCGAGTAATCTAGATAAAAGTGGAAGTTAAGATTATGAGGATAAGGAGGATGAATAAAAATTGCCCCTTAATTTGAAGCAATTAAGATTATAATGTTCAGTAAAGCATGCATACAGGGTTCAGGAACAGTTCTTGGGAAAAACTAAGTAGAATTTTTCTCCATTAAATTTGGAATTGGGAGGAAATGAATCACATTGATAATATTTTGATAGCTGTTCATTAAAATGACCTGATATCTAACTGTGCACATAAGATATCTGGGTGAGGTTTCTGCAGTTAAGTTGTTCTATAGCGTGAGTTAATTGGTCTCATGCCCAACTCTGAAGAAGGGCTGGTTTTCCTTCCCTTAAATGACTATGTGTCCCCATGCTGAGTTTCACCTACCCAGGTTTCAGAATCAAGAGACTTCTCTGAGACTGGTTACCAACCAATGCTGAAGAGTCCATTTTTCCCTACTGTTTAACTGACAGCTAGGGCAAGAAAAGAGTATTCATATCTTTCCCAAGAGTATTTGTGCAAAATAACTCAACTGGAATTTGAACTCAACTCGTTTTCTCATTCAGAATCACTGACCATTACACCACCCACACATCCATTGCTCATTAAAATTAATACTCCCAAATTTTAAGGATGATATAAATAAGCACCACAGTTTCTGTTTGAATTTCTGGGATGAGGATTTCTTTGTTGTTGTACTCTCCAGGCTTTTTCACAAGTACCTGAAAAAGGCCAGTGGGGTACAACAGTTGAAACGTGATAACAACAACAACCAATATAACAGTCCATATGTAAAAATGTAAATAAAGTGCCACAGTATTTTCAAGTTCATTAATTAATATTCCAAAGGCCAGGGCAGAAAATGTGGCTAAGTAAAATGAAACCCCCCTGAAGACGTACATAGCAAGATCCTAGTTCAGAAGCCCTGAAAACAAGTGTTTGGAGAAGGCAATTTCAGTGAAGATGCCAACTCTGTCATATCTTCACTGAAATTGCCTTACTGGCACAAAAGGATGTTAAAATTCTTGCACCAGTAAGTGAAAGAAAGAAAGAAAGAAAGAAAGAAAGAAAGAAAGAAAGAAATGTGAGGGGAGAGTAAGAGGAGAAAGAAAGAAAGAAAGAAACAAACAAAAAAGGACAAAAGAAAGAAAAATGTAAGTGAAATTAAGAGAGGAAATGATAACAAAAACTGTTAAAGAAAGTAAGAAAGAAAGAAAGAAAGAAAGAAAGAAAGAAAGAAAGAAAGAGTACAGGGAAAAAATAAACTCTAAATGTCACAGACTCAAAGACAGGTGTAACTGATTCTCAGTTTCATCTTCTTCTTGTAATAATAAAAGATGCTTAACACCTTTCCATTATGTCTACTTTTTTTCTATCAATATTCTTTCATTATAGTTAAGACTTCTTGTTATTTGCTAAGCCCACAAATACAAACTACAAAGCTCAGAGGGGACATCACAGTATTTTTATTGTTTCTATTCATAGTGAGTTTATATCATTAAAGCATGAAGAAATTCTTTAAATTAAATTACAGTTACATGAAAAATATTTGACTCCTAGATAATTGTTCTGTTTTTTTCTGATCAACCATTAATCACTCCTGATTTGATCTAATGAGACTTATCTACTCAGCATTATGGAACCACCCAAAATTCTAGCAACAAAATGGAAATCTCAGAATCAAACAAGTACAAAAATTTAACTATCTGGAAAAGTGTTTTAACAGAGGACAGAAAATATGATAATTAAATGTAAATGCACATTGGAACAGTGAAAGGTGCCTTCTAAAAGCTAAACAAAATATTAAGAAACAGGAAAATTTCATTAGAAATAAATGGGATGTTGAACTGCTATGTGATATCAATTCTCCTATATAGCAGTGAATGCTGGACAATTTCCTTACAAATAAACATTAGGCAACAAGATGTGGTTCTACAGAAGGGTGCTGAGAACACCATAGACTGAACATGTGAGTAAAAAGCAAGTTTTAAGTAAAATGGAAACAAAAAGGGCAGTTATACATAAAATCAGAAAGTTGAAATTTCTAGCATGCATAATGAGGAAATGAGACTTGGAAAATTTAACACTCACAGAACAAGAGGAATGGAAGGAAATATCAAGTAATCTGCTGAATGTGCTTGTGTAAATGGATGGCAGAACAGAATGGAAGGATACTATAAAGACAAACATTGCTAAGAGATACAAAGGACAGGAAGTTGTGGAGAACCATAATCACCCACGTCCTGAATGGACAAGGTGCATAGAAGAATATATATGTGTACATTTTTAGAAAGTCTATATAAATTAATTCTACAAATTAAACATTCATTGATTACTTTAAAATCACATTGAAAACAGGACAAAACTGTTAAGTCTTGAAAAAGAAATTGATTTTAAGCTTATCAATACAGGCAATGTTATAAAAAATATCCTGAAGCGGTTTAAAATATTCAGTTCTACTGCTTTATTCATCATTTGCTAAAAAAGTGGCATCTTTTCAGATCAGTAGTGATCATGGCTCTCCACGGATTCTTTTTCTTTATTATCAACGAACTGCAATGCCTTCTTGTGAAATATTGAGGAGTAATTTCTTGTTAACTTCTCCATAGTTTGGAATTCAGTTTTCCTTCTCTTAAACTGGTTGCCACAAGGCTAGAATTCTCAGTCTACACTGCTATTTAACCTATAGCTCAGTGAAAGTGTAAAAGCAAATGCAATAGACTAAGCTGGAATTTGAACTCAGCTTGCAGATTCCACTTTAGGGAAATTAACTGGTAGTGTACCAACACTTGCAAGATTGGATCATTGAAGGAAGATGCTAACATAAGTGATGGCTAAAATCACGAGGGAAATTAAGTATAAAGTACATTGATCTCAAGGGAGACTATATTGAAAAATAGTGAAAAACTGTCTTGTTTTTCCAATTTCTTCTGGTTGAGGCTTAGAACATTTTCAACAACCCTCATATATATACAGTCTAATCAAAAAGAAAAAAAAACTCAAGAAATCTAACAAAACTTTCCTTCTCTCTAATGATTACATATAAAACAGAGATGATTTATTAAACAAATCCATCAAAATATTGATTCTCTTTAATGATTACATATATAACATGTGGGATTTATTAAACAAGTCCATCAAAACTTTCATTCTCTCTAATGAGAACAGGTAAGATAACAGGTAAGATAACAGGTCTCTATATAATAGGTAGGATTTACAAAACAAACTTATTAAACAAATCCAGAATTTCATTCTCTCTAACGACTATATATATAACAGGTGGGTTTTATTAAACAACTCCATCAAAATTTTCATTTACTCCAATCATTACATATATAACAGGTAGTTATTAACAATTAGCTATAAAAGAATTACTTCAAAATTTTCACTTTAATGACAATGGATCAAGAAATGTGAGGCAGTTGTAATTTAACACTATTTGCACCCAGTAGACAAAGCTTAATTTTTTCATATATATATATATATATATATATATATATATGAAGAAATATAGTCTTAACATGTGCTATATTTATGGGATAAAGTGCTCAATATCAGAGATAGAGCGTGTGTAAATATAAAAGTGAACATAGAAGTCAACACTTAGAGGTGACAGTTTGGTTCATGCTAGATGCAATCAACAGGCCATCTGATGTTGACGATTGTGTCTAGCATGAAACAGACTGTCGCCTCTAAATGTTGACTTCTATGTTCACATTTTTATTTATTATATATATATATATATATATATATATATATATATATATATATATGGAAAGCTCTAAAAATTATTAAAAGACTTTTGAATTTAAGTTGCCGTACTAGACTGGGATCTAGATTTCATCAATTTTCAGTTGAACTGGCTAGATGTAGCCATAAGTTCTATGCTAACAGTTTTTTTCTCACATTTTTCACTTATAGAACTCCTTCCAGCTCCATGCTTTTCAACCAACTTTAATCTGCAAAAAATTTCAATTGCTATTACAGTCCTCTTGATTACTTTTGTCTCTTACCACTCATTCCTAATTCTTTCACACCCTGTAAATTTGTATGAGGTGATGGGAAAAACATAAATTATATATATATATATATATATATATATATATATATATATATATATATGTGTGTGTGTATGTGTGTGTGTGTGTGTGTGTGTGTGTGTGTGTGTGTGTGTGAAAATATATAGAAAATTGGAAGGAACTGGTTAGGTAAATAATCCAAAGTTCCTTAGTATTTTTGTTATTAAAAAAAAAAATAGTTTTTTTTTCAATAAAAAAAGTAGAGCATAAATATAATTATTTATTTAAAAATATGATTCCAATTCGTTGACATAAGAGGTCTCATGTTTCAAAACAAGAGCCGAAAACTTCAATATAATTATTTGAATTAAATTGAATTAAAGTAAGCTCTGTTCCAACTTCAAGCAAAATTTTTTGGAATAACTTATTTCTGAAATTTACGTGTTTAATAGTATATTCATAATTGAAATGAAAAATTTCCATGGTAACAGCCATTATTTTAAACTCGGTCTTTTTTGGGTGTTAATAATATGTATCAGTATAAGGTTACTTTTCATGAAGATGGAATAGAATATTTACTTTAATTCATATTTAAATATATAATTATATTGAAGTTTTTCGGCTTGTTTTGAAACATGAGACCTTAATGTCGCGAGTTGAATCATATTTTAAATAAATAATTATATATTATCTATATATATATATATATATATATATATATATATATAATTTTACAAATGAGAAAATAGAAAAAAATAATGAAAAAAATTTATGTGTTTTTTTTCAAATAGCAGAAATTAAAAAAATATTTAATTTATATACGGTGTTCCAATAACTTGAACTGATTTTAAATGTGAATTAAGTTTAAGCATCTAATGATTTTTTTTTCAGATTTAACCACCTAAGTCTTTGGCAATTTCAACCATGGAAAGATTAACAATCAATGTGCTCAAGTTATCGAAGCCTATTATAAAAATGGATGTTCAAATTTATAAATATACGGCCCAATGACTCCACTAGCAAAAAATGCACACCAAACAGTGACCTTTTGTGGATGCAGTAGCTTTTCAACAATCTTCCTTGGATTATCATCAACCCAAATGTGACAATTCTGCTTATTAATAAATCCACCAAGATGAAAATGGGCTTCATCACTAAATAGGATTTTTTGCAAAAAATCTTCATTGGTTTGTCTTTGCTCATGCACCCAATCATTGATGAATGTGTGGCACTCCAAATGGTTAGCAGCTTTCAGTTCTTGTGTCAATTCAATTTTGCAAGGGTGAAGAGAGAAATCTTATGTCAAATTTCGATGTAACATTGTTGTGGAAAGGTTCACTTCCTGTGCTTGACAACAAATAGGGTTGTCTGTCTTTTTGGCCACATTCTTGTGCTCTGCAGCAATGTTTTCAGCTGGACAGCATAAACAAGCGTGCAATAATGCTTTCACATCTGCCACCAACTCAGTTTGTTTGAATTTATGAACAATTTTTCCAATTGCACTCTCGGTTAATCAATTAGGTTGACCAAAAACATTATGAAGTGCGCAAAATGCATTTCTGTTTGAACATTCATTTTTGTAATAGGCTTCAATAACTTTAACATGTTGTTTGATTGTTAATCTTTCCATGGTTGAAATTACCAAAGACTTAAGTTGTTAAATCTGAAAGAAAAAGAAAAAAATTATTAGACGCTTAAATTTAATTCACATTTAAAATCGGTCCAATTTATTGGAAAACCCTCTATAACAAGAGGCATAATATTCAATAAATTAAGAAAAGCTCAATTGACTAATCTGGTTAGTTGACTCAAGAGATTTATATCAAAATACTCATTAGAGCCAGATGTTTGATAATTCTATTGAACATATTATCAAATCTTATATTTATACTCATTTTGATTGAATCAATGCTAACTCTAATATTGGTATCTGTTTTGATTATAACTGTTAGAATACTAATTCTAACTTGTAAAATTTGAAAGTTAGAATTAGAGTTCATTCACTCAAAAAGAAATATAAATATGAGATCTGATAAGTTCAATAGATTTATCAAACATCTGACCTTCATGAGCATTTTGACTCAAAACTTTGTTTTTTAATCTATGGATATTTTTTCTTAAATGTGGTTGTTGTGCATGAATAAATTGGCTAAAATTCTTGTGGTGTAATCCAAAGGCTTTGATTCACACAGGCCAACATCAGTGATGGATATTGATTAAAGAAAATTAAGTGTGTTTTACAAAGTATATTGTACCATTAGTTTTTGAGAAATGTCAGGACTTTACAACATGATTTTTTAGCCTATTTAAACACATACCACAAACGTTTTTGAGAAAGGATTTTCATGCATTAGGAATTAAAGATCATGAATAGACATAAAATCTACATTGTTTATAACAATACATATTTAAAAGAACAATTGCTGTTGAATATATATATATATATATATATATATATATATATATATATATATATATACTAGCAGCATGGCCCGGCATTGCCCATGCTTGATTCAAAAATCATACGACTCATACAGCAATCACTATCACTTGACTTAAAATATTTTTGCCCTTTCTTGCCTTTAAAAGAGTGCCCTGTGCTGATGTTGCTAATTGCCTTACTTCTTGCCTATCTCACACTGCGAATTTTTTCTAAGCTCTATACTATTAAATCTGTTACGAAAAAAGAAGTAAACAAAATGAAAACAATCAGTTTTAAAAAAGGACTCGTAACTGGAAAAACTGAATGAAAAAAGAATTTTAAAAACAAATACTTCTTTCACACCCAATCCAGTTCTGTGGAATCAGAATCAACATTGAGTTTAAGCAAGCGAATGAGCCAATTGGAGTAAAGTGCTATGCAGATATAAATTTTTCCCACTTGTGACAAATGCAGCTATCGATTTTTTTTGCATGCTAGCATTCTAGTTAAAATTTGTGTCAGTCATGCTGGCCAATAGTATCTTCCTGCCTATTCATGGCAGCCAACTATAGGCTCTCACTCTGGACAGTAGAAAATGGATGCAAACTACATGAAAACTGCCATAGAAGCATGAAAAAAATTGATTATTTCCACTATCAATGGGAGTTGGGAAATGCAAAGTTGATCTTGGCCTTCCCGCTAACTTGGAGCATGTGCATGTAAACTTTGGTGCAAATCCATCGAAAATTTCGGCTGTGCATTCGTTACACACACACACACACACACACACATCCTGCCTTTTATAGATATAAATATATATATAATTAATTCATCTAGCCTTGAAGAAACATTCTGCATTCTGTTGAAGTTTCTTCTAGACTCAATGAATTACTTAATTATGATTATTTCAAATCCTCCTAATTATTTTCTCTCTGTATATCCTTGCTTGAACCACCTTCAAATGCTCTGGACTGAGCAGCTTAGGGATAGGAGTCATAGCCCGTGGAGGCACAGTCCTATGGGTAAAGAGAAACTCGGATGAGTTCCACCACAGAATATGTGATCAAGCAGTGCTATATCGAGTTTAATTCATTCTCTCTTTGTCACAAAGGCCCGTTGGTACAGTTGGTGTGGTTTTTGCCTCCTATCGTAACTGTTCAGGTTTCAGTTCTCAGTAGTGGACGCGCACTGCTGATGAGTCCCAAATATAGGCTGAAATGCCCATCCAGTGCTTTCAGCATTTTGTTGAGGTTTCTTTTAGACTCGATGAATTACTTAATTATGATTATTTCAAATCTTAAAATTATATATATATATATATATACATATATATATATATACAAGTTCCATTAATATATATATATATATATATATATATATATATATATATATAAGTTAATTAAATAAAACTGACAAGGTACTGCAGTTAAGTTTCTTTATTTAATTTTTCTTGTGTTCTAATAAAGCAAGTTTTTTTCTAAATATTGCAGTGTTACTTTCTTTGTTGGCTGCCGGGTCATGTAATTTAATAATTGTGTATTTAGGCAGCAATACTTCTTTTATACAATTTCATTAAATACGACTGACAAGGTAATGTGGTTAATACATTATTTTTTATTAATATCAATGTTAATTTTAGTGGCTACATCCCTAATTTTTTTTTTTTTTAATTTTCATAAACAATATAATGAATAGCAACCTGCCTAAATTAAAAATCCTACTGAAGAAAAATTGTACCTTTGACAAGAATCAAACCTGCATCCAGTTCCCTATCAGGGAAACTACTTTTTGAGCAATACATATATATATATATATATATTGATAATATTAGTGGTCAATATATATATATATATATATATATATATATATATACATAATTTTTCAAGAGGATAGAATCCAAGTAAAGCTAAATGTCCAGGACACTAAGAATATAATATAAATATATATTTATATATATTGACTATATAATATAATATAAATATATATTTATATATATTGACAATAATAATATATATATATATATATATATATATATATATATATATATATATATAATATAAATATATATTATATATATTGAAAAATAATAATATAATATAAATATATATTAATATATATTGACATATTGACTATATAATATAATATAAATATATATTTATATATATCGACAATTTTACTTCTATTAAATGAAATATAGTCTATAAAAATTAATAATGAAAATATTTTAAAGTTGTAATTAAAATTGTAGTTAATTAAAATGAATTCTAACCTAAACTTCTTTTTAAATTGTAATTAATTAAATAAATAAAGTCTACTAAATCAGAGAAATGAAAATTTTACTTTAGTAATATTTAAATATAAAATTTTTTAAAAATCGTAATATACTTGATGTGATAATTATTCTACAAACTGTAAGGGATTCTAATTACATTTAATTGTTCTTGAAAGAAATATGGTATATTAAAAATTAAAAGTAAAAATATTTCAAATCGTACTTAAATAAAATGTATTCTTACCTAAACAACCCCCCACAAAAAAAATCTTTAAATATATGAAAGAAAAAATGCCATAAGAATTTTAGCCGTTAACAATATAAATAAAAAAAAAAAATCTAGACGACAGGCTTTTAACGGAAGTTAGATTTCATTGAAAAATACATCCATTCCCACGACCCAAATGTAGCAATAACTGATACATTAAATTATAGACATATTGAAAAGCGGTGTATTTAAAACCCAGTAATTTTAAAAAGTTACTCCAAAATTCACTTGAGGATGAAATGGAACTAATGTCTTTAATTTAATCACAAAATTAAATTCAGGAATTTTTAGCTTCCATTTTTGAAACATGGTTAGAACTGTGTATAAAAAAAAAACATATTTTAAATCAGTTAATTTATAATATTAATGCTCTGTAAATTTACATTGAGAAACTATTTTTAAAAAAAAAATATCTATAAGAACACCGGATTATATATCTTGCTGTTCTTTCTTTTTATTTATATACATATATATATATATATATATATATATATATATATATATATATATATATATATATATATATATATATATAAATCAATCAAACCTAGTGAGCCAGACAAACCTACCCTGATGATTCATTTAGGTAAAACCTGGGTAGGTTTGTCTGGTTCACAAATTTGACAGGTCTCTCTATTGTTTGAAATGAGGTCTTTTTAGTTAGTTGTTTACTCGTGTTGGGGTTTTTTCTTTGGGCTTTGAACCTGTATCTGTGTGATTTTTTCAACAGATTTTCATGTTCCTGGCTCTTTCTTTTTTAAAACCTTTTTTCCTTCGAAATTGATTTGATTATTGATTTGATTATTGGCAAATCAAAAATTTGAAGGAATTTTCGAGACGAGTATAGTTACCTATATATATATATATATATATATATATATATATATATATAAAAGTGGCCTGACAATTGCATCAAGCATGAAACAGCCTGTCACTTCTGTGTTGACTTCAATGTTCACTTTTATATTAACATTACTTTATCCCATAAATATAGCTTACCTTAAAACTATATTTCTTCATATATATATATATATATATATATATATATATATATGAAGAAGTTATATCCCAGCGTAGCTTATAAATTCCTGTGCGTAGGGAAAAATGTATGAAAATAATCTTTGAATTCTGCTCATTTTTAAAAATATATTGTTCTTTGAATATGTTTGGCACAAGGCTATGACTTTTGTGTAGCAAGCAATCAGTGAGTTCATCTGTTGTATGATCTCAATCTCATCTTACTTTGTTAATATATTTCAAGAAAATGACCTAATGTCTGAAATTGTATGAGGAATGTGGTGGTTGTCACAAATGATATAAATTGATATTTATATTCTGCAATAGTTGCAATCAAAAGAGATGCGAACATCCATAATGCATGTCAAGTGTTCTGAATATTTTACATGCAGGTCAATCAAATGAAAGACAAATGCACAAATCTTTCATAAAAATCTGTCAGACTAAGAAAATATTTCAAAATTATGTCCCTCTTCATTTAATAGATAAGGCATTTTATTTTGTTTGTTTTTCATATATTGATTTTTAATGTGAATATCATCAAGGTGACATTTTGAATTGGGAACTGAGACATCTCAAACAGAAGTCCATGACTTTATCACTAATATATTAATTCATAAGTTTGTGTCATCTTTTACAGGTGGACATCTAAATGATATATATACCACAAGGTTATCTTCAAAAATGACTGACCAGGTAGAGAAGGAGACTTTTTTCTAGTTTGAAATAAAATTATCTTCTATTTAAAATGTGTGTCAAAAGGATCTACTTCTAGTAATGGCTAAATCAAATCACTTATTGAGATATCAGTACACAGCTCTATTAACAAATCATTTAATGAGATGTCAATACATGGTTCTATCAGCAAATAATCTATTGAGATATCAGTGCACACTTCTATCAGCAAATCATTTACTGAGATGTCAGTACACAGCTCTATCAGCAAATCATTTTTTGAGATGTCAGTATACAGCTCTGTCAGCAAATCATTTATCGAGATGTCAGTATACAGTTCTATCAGCAAAACATTTATTGAGATGTCTATATAGAGTTGTATTGGTAATTCATTTACTTAGATGTGAGTAATTTTTTATTTTTCTCAAGTATTGTTGAGAGCAACTCATTTTGCTGATGTATTCTAGTTGCATTGCAAAATTCTGGTTCCCTCAAGCTTAAATTCCTTATCATGTTCATCATTCTCCTCATCATTCCAATGACCAGGTGTGGTCGCAGGGTTGCTGTGCAGCTGAGTACCTGACCAGCTCCTTTCATATGCCTCAGATGCCTGCCAATGTCTAAGTCTCTGTGAATGACCTTCCGGTTCAGTCAGTGACATTGTCAGCCTAATTCTTCCTCTGCATGCCTCTTCTTCTTTTGCCTAAAGTGATACCTTGTAGGACGGCAGTGGAAAGACTGTTGGCTCTTATGACATGTCCATACCATTCTAACTTTCTATTCTTGACAATGGATATGACGTCTTTCAACAGGCCTGCTTTTTCTCTGATGGTGTCATTTTTGATGTGATCTACCAAGGTGATACCTAGGATGGTTCTGTAGCATTTCATTTCCAATGCTTGGATTCTTTGCTGTAATTCAGCTGATAATGTCCAAGACCAGGAGTAGAGAAAAGTTGCTGAGATCAAG
The DNA here is from genome assembly GCA_903632075.3 of Acanthosepion pharaonis. Classification (NCBI taxonomy): domain Eukaryota; kingdom Metazoa; phylum Mollusca; class Cephalopoda; order Sepiida; family Sepiidae; genus Acanthosepion; species Acanthosepion pharaonis. The sequence goes on from CAHIKZ030001709.1 coordinate 88,363, forward strand.
ACACACAAATCGTCTGATCTTTGATTTCAAGAAGATTTTTTTTAATCTTTCCAGATGGTTCTTAGTTTTTTGACAGCTGCTGTAGTTTGTTCTGCAAGGTTAAATTATCAGAGTAAAGTATGACATAACCAATAAAAAATCTTTTTTTGCAGATTTTTTTTAAGCATTTACATAAAACAAATTATGGTGCTATTTTGTTTTGTTCAATTAGTCAAATATATTCTGCCACAAGCTTTACAAAAACATTTTTTAAATTAACCCTTACAATAATTTCTTTCAATCCCCTCATTGTACAGCTGAAGCCTGTAATGTTCAACCACCTATTCATAATACCCTACAGTTTAATATTTGGAATCTTTTATCCTTGTAAAAAAAGGTGCATATTATATTTATATTTAGTAGTCTACATGGTGGAGTAATGGATAGCGGCTCAGATTGAGGAATCAGAGAGCTGAGTTTGAATTCCAATTGAATCCATTACATTCACTTACATACTAATACCCTTGGGAAAAGTATGAATCCTCTTCTTCTCCCCCCAGCTATGGGTAAATAGCAGGAAAGATTGGGTTCTATAGTCTTGGGTGACAACTGGGCTACCACAGAAAGAAATGGCAACCTACTGCGGAAAAAAAAAATCTGCCTCGTTAGTCACGTATCAAAAGATACATGATCACCTACATGTGTATCACGCATGGCACATAACTGACTGAGCCTACAAGGAAAAATAATCAAAATAATAGCAAAGGTGAAATTAGCTGTTTCCAGACAAGAAGCCTACATCTCACCAATGGAATACAAAAGGAATAAGGGTGGTTCACTACAATATGTGTAACATGGCAGGTCTTAGCCATGAGGGTTAGAACTGGTGGAACTAAGGAATGTAGTTCATCTGTTCACTTCCCATGGAAATCATGATAGAACAGTGAGAGGCTTGTGATGGTTTTATCTGTGAAAAAGGAGTTGTAGGGTGGAAAATATTTTGTCACCCACAAGGATATGGAGGCACTTTTGGACTCTATTGAGACTGGAAAGTGAAGACTGGGCAGCTCCTGCTTATATATGGCATCATTACTCCATTTTTGACCTGGTCTGGCTCTTGCAGAGAATAACAGGAGTCATGTAGATACTAGAGCAGTACAGGGAACCAACCATTTTTCAAGCATCTTTAGCATATGTATAAGGTCCAAAGTGGCAAAAGCTAAGTAAACATCTTGGGGGGCAGTCCACTCAAATGTTACCCCAATGACCCCCTATTCGCCCTATGCTGAATGGTTAGCTGTAGCTAAATTTTCATACATGCTCTACCTCTACTTTACTCTACTAACTGGTACATTACTGTTTACATGTATGATCCAAGACAAAATCCAATACCACAAAATAATCAGTTCAAATCAAAAGCTGAAAACATTGCTATTTTTTCCTACTCACAAATTTCCGAACAATTTATTAAAAAAAAACGGGGGCACAAAAAATGGGGGGTCATAAATTATTTCTGGGAGTCATATGCCTGTCTGCAAAACCCTGTGTCTCCACCACTGTTTTCAGGCTATTTTTGGCACCTTAGCCTAAAAAAAAAAAAATTTTGTTGGGGGGACATTGTGTCACCCTTCCAGATTTGTTTTTTAAAACTTTGTCCCCCCTTAGCTATGCCACTGAGGTCCAGTTAAAGTCTGGGTTGAGTTTAAGTGCCAATAGGCATTCAAGAGACAGAGCCTCCTTGAGGGAACATCTGTTCATCTTGATTGGAGATAGTCCAGTCTATATGTCTAAGATGAGGTATTATGTACATTATTTACATCATTCAGACTATTGTCCTCATCTTTGTCGCCATATTTATTATAACATTTCAGCCGTTATACATTCCAGCCTTCTTCAAGTGGTTGGAATGTTGAACTGAATCCTTTATTTCGCTCACTGGGGTAGACTGTTCTCTCACTCTTCAGGTCCTGTCACTGGATCTAACCAATGTGTTTATCTACTGGTTAGATCCAGTGACAGGACCCAAAGAGTGTGAGTTTAATACCCGGTTAAGGCAGTGGAGAACTTTCAGAGGGAAATTAACAGGAGATAACTGGTAACTGACATTCATTAAACATGGCACATGGAACTAGAACAGTCTACTCCAGTGAGCGAAATAAAGGGTTCAGTTTGACATTCCAACCACCTGAAGAAGGCCGGAGCGTACAACTGTGGAAACGTTTTAAGAAATATGGCGACAAAGATGAAGACAATAGTCTGAATAATGTAAATAATGGAGATAATTCTGTTTTGAGGAAAAGGAAGCTGAGAGAGTGCTACTCATCTTCCTAATTGCTGAATGTCATGTTACTAAGAAAATGTTCTCATAACAAAAAAAAAAACAGATGTTAATTTAAATGCCCTTCATGTGGTGAGTATTTTGCCTATTTTCTATCCCATTCATAAACCAGAGTTGTTGTCGATAAAAATTTGCAGAGATGGTAGTTGTAACTTTAATATTAGCCATTTTCCTATAAGGAAACATTTGGCACTCATTGACTGAGCAGCCTGTACTGCTTTTGGTTGAAATTTATATAATCTATCTCTTAAAACAATTCTTTTAAGAAAATAGGTTTCTCAAGTCCAGTAACTTTTATCACTCTTTCCAGTATGGATAGAGGTTTTCTTCCTAACCTTTTATTTGAAGTTGTGTGGAATTTTAACATCTTGATTATGTCATTATTTTCTCTTCTACTTACATGTGATATCCATTTTAGCTGTTGCTGCTATTGGTAGTCTTCAAGTGATGTGGTTTGTTATTTGGTACAGTTCACAATTTAAAAGAAGATGGTTTCTTCAAAAACCAGTAACTACAGCAAATATAATGCAAAACCTCACTTTTTTTTTTGAAAAAATATCTAAAGAATTATTCTTTATTTCAGATTCCATCAGCTTATTAACAACTAAAGTTAGAGAGAGTTGTGATAAAAAAACATCAGAAGACTAGTAAAAACATGTAATAATAATTGGCAATCATGTAATTCAAACAATATTGCTAGTATTACTATTAGTTTATATAAAAAAAGATGGGGCATGTTTAAAGTTCTATAGTTATATTTGGGCATCTAAAAATAGTCTAATCAGTAAAGACACCATCCCTGAGGGTTCAAGTCTCAATGGAAGTTTATTATTAATTTCTTATGCATACTGGGTACTAATGATTGAAGAATGACTGTATGAATGTTGCAATAATAAAATAAAATAATGCAAAAATAAAATGAAATATTAGTAAGAAATAAATAACCAACAATATTTTATCACATAAATTCAATTAAAATAAATTGAAATCATTGTAAAAATTAATGACTGACAATATTCTATCTCATAAATTCAATGGAAATAAAATGAAATCATAGTAAAAAATTATTAACTGTCAATATTACCAAACCATATAATAATTATCAATTTGTATTTCTTTATATATTTCCTGTACCATCTGTAGTGGAAAGGGAGGTAAATCAACTTAGGTTATTAAATTTATCAGTGATTACTTTCCATAGTCATTTTTGTAATATGTACAAATAAAATATTTATCTCCATTCAGTTCCTGCATAAAATGAAGCATTTAATTAATCTGTTCCTTTACTCCTACATTTCTTGGATTGCAGTCTTACTTGTTCAAGCCATTCATGTGAGGCACTCAGATATCTATGTCTATTAAGTGATTAAGTGATTGCCTTGCTTCAACTATACTTTTCTGAAACTTTGAAACTTTTATTAGCTCATTTAAAGTATAATATGATTTGAAACAAATATTATTAACTTTAAGTTTAAAATATTGCAGAAATACATTTTTTATACAGTGATAGCTATTTATTTAGATGGTTGACATGTTTGACAGCTTGATAACAGATTGATGTTTATCTAATGATTTCTATAGAGGTTTTAGTCATAAAAAATAATTGAATATAACATGAGCACCTTTTATATGTAATTTTTAAGTACTCAGTAATCTTAAAATTTTGTAAAAATATTCTCCATAATCTAATGTTTTATTGAATTTTAGATATTTTCTGGCTTTAAATATCCTCTTATTTTCTGATAATGTTGTGTATAGGCCACCATATCTACAAAAATCAGCACATTTATACACATACAAAAAAATTCTAAATTCTTTTAAAAATATTAGTGTTTGACAATTTGTACAAAGCTTTTCCATTTTTGATTTGTAAATATAGTTTTTACTTAATAATAATATCTAAAACAGTGAAATTAATACAAAATTTTAAAAGATTTAAAACTTAGTAAATTGTTCTAATTATTTTTTTTTTAAAATGAAAAAAATCTTGTAAAAATTCATTATTCACTGAAAAAAGTTTTTTCCTTAAGACAATAGTGTCCTTAATATATCTTATTTATAAAAGCAATTAAAAGATTTTCTAGTTAAATAATGTCATAATTTTATTGCATTTCTTATTTTACAATTCATAGCAAATTTTCAATAAATGGTGTTTCTATTGATACTATTTACATTGTTCAGACTGTTGTCCTCATCTTCGTTGCCATATTCACAACAAACAATGTAAATAGTGTAAATAATTGCAATATGACACCTCAGAAATATAGGCAGATAAATGGTGTTTCTGTTTGACAAAAACAAATTGATGATTTGAATTCTCCAAGGACTTCTGCTTTTAACTAATATAGATATGAAGAGGGTGGAATTTTAATTTCTTGAAATTTCATAAAATTAAGTACTGTAATTCCCCATGTATAATACGCAGTTTTTTCTAAAATATAATAAGCAAAATTAGGGGTGCATATTATGCGCAGCTACAAAGAAATCTTCAAAAAATTGCCATTTCATAGGTTGATTTCAGTTGTGAAATGACTACTCACGATAAACATACAACAATTTGACACTAACATTCAGTGATTGCAACCCCCATAAGAATGTCAAATACAATCATATGTACCTAACAATACTTACAAATGTAAAATAAAAGAAGAATCACCATAAAACTAAATTAGAATAATAGTATTCTATGTTTAAAACCATTTATTAATAAGATTAGAAAACACTGATCATAATGAAATTGGAGAGGTACAATTTATAGGGTTTGATTACCAAACAAGGCATGTGTATTATGTGTGAGTAGAAGCATTTTCCCACACTTTCAGCACAATTTTATGGGTGCATATTATGAATGAAGGTGCATTATACATGGGGAATTATGGAAACTGAGGGTAACAGATGTAAGAAAAATATTTTTACCAAGAAAAAAAATTCCAAAGATAATTTAATTCATTTGTGAATAAGTCCTGAAACATTCATTAAAAGAATTTACAAAATAATGTGTTTTTTACCACAAAAAAGATGCTAAATTTTCCATACTAATCTTTGGCCCACCTGCTGATGCAAGAAAACTAAAATTTTTAGCCAAAATTTTGAATGTGCTAGAAAGGATTAAAAAATTTAATAAAATAATCAAAAAATAATTTGGTATTTCCTCTTAATAATAAGACACACATTTTGACAATAAAGGTTCGGAGCCTTTTTCATCATGGCATGCTCTTTTTTAGCAAACCTTTGGAGGTACATATATTAAACACATAAAATTGTTAACAAAAAAGCAATTTATACAATACCAGGAGTAATCAATAAATCATTGATACCACTGAATGTCTAGAACATATAAAGGGAAGAGATTAATTAAATGGTTCATTGGCCTCTATTGTAATTGTGAATTCTCTATCTCCACTTCATTGAATCTCAATACATTGTTTCAAGACTTTTGTTTCATTGCATCTCACTATTAAAACTTTCTAAGAATTGCTGTCATTATTCATGCCATAGATACACTAGCATCTCATAAATTCAATAAAAAATAAATTGAAATCATTTTAATAATTGAAATGTTAACAACTGTCAATATTATGTCTCATAAATTCAATAAAAATAAAATGTAATCTTTGTACAAAAATTAATAACTGATATTTTAACTCATAAATTCAATTTTAAAACTTAGTCTTGTTAAGTATTTGTGTTTGATAGGTCTTAAATACAAGCTAAGTTAATGAAATCAACTTACTACAGTCAAAATATGCCTTATTATTCTTGGATTTATTAATAATTTCCACTTATGATAGTCTCCAAAACTAAATAATGCCTGATGCCAAAGTTGTACGTCACACTATGACCTTTTTAATCACAAAGCCTTATTAAAGTATACATCTTATTTGCGGACAAATGTCATTCTTGGTTATGGCCACTTTACTTATAAGGTCTCATTTTACAAGGCATTTTAAGAAAGCTTTCTTGAATTTCTAAAATTAAAATCCTTTCAAATTAGACCCAACTAACATTTGCAAGTCAAACACTTAAGATGTGTATGTGTATTGGTGTGTTTCTGACTTTAACAAGCTAGTCACAGTGCTGTCCTTGGGCACTTTGCCTTCCCTGGGTTTATTGACACCTTATAAGTGATAATTTTGATTGTTTCTGATCTAATGGTTTCTTCATGGAAGGGTCAAAGGCAAGGTCACAATGTGGTCACTTGATCTTTGTCCTCAGCTTAGTAACTAGGTCAACAATCAGCTTCCCAAGGCCAGGGAACCTGAAACTGAAGTCACCTTGCAAATGTCAGAAGTGTCATTTCAACATTGATAATGGGCAAGTCTCCTGTGGATTGAAAAGTGCATGTTTTGCTGTCCAACCAAGAGCATATTTATTCATTTATTAATTATTATTATTATTATTATTAACATTTTTAATTCCCTTCCTTATTATTATTATGATTATCATTATTCTTATTATACTCGTTATTTTTATTACACTTATTAGCAGTGATACTTGGCAATCCCTGGGACAAGTCTCTTTCCTTTGCTTACTTGTACAATGCCGTCATCTGACAGATTTGTATAAGTGTTGCAACAAAAGCAGTTCAACATGTTTAAACATTTTAGCAGTTCTTTATTTATATAAAGTATGATATAAGAAGCATGGTAGAGTAATGGATAAGTGGCTCCGATTGAGTAACTGGAGTGCTGAGTTCAAATTCCAGTGGAATCCATTACATTCACTTATGTGCTAATACCCTTGGGAAAGGTATGAATGCTCTTCTTCTCCCCCGGCTATGGGTAAATAGCAGGACAGATCATGTTCTATAGCCTTGGATGGCAACTGGTCTACTGCAGAATGATATAGCAACCCACTGCAAGAAAAATATCTGCCTCGTCAGTCATGTATCGAAAGTTACATTATCGCCTGAGCATGTATCACGCATGGCACATAACTGACTGATGATATAAAATTATAATTTATACTATTTGCTAAATTTTCAAAATATCCTATTAAAAATGTCAACACAGTTTACTTCTCTTTACTTAGCTGGGATTTAAATACTAAGGTATTTAGCATTTTCAGAGCAGAAAACGACATCACGAGTAACTAAGCAATGTATAAGGACTAATAAAACACATGACTAAATCTCTCATATATAAAATTATTGTTTATTCACCTCTGAAGTTGTCAAATAATATCAGCATAAGAGTGTGTGGTTTGGGGGGATTTTTTCAGATGTGGATCTGTTTTCACAAGGATTTGAGAGACTTTCTGTCTTTTCAGTTTCACATGGGATGCTTATATATCTTCCTGTTATCCAGTTCTACTATGTGTACACGTCCTAAGTGCTGATGGGTCAACCAGCTGTTTATATTTGGGGAAAGTCACTGACAACCCGTGAGGCATGAATCTGCACCTCCTGATGCACATGGTTCTTTTGATGCTCAGGTGTGACATCGAGTACAATGTCTTCTTTGGTAAACCTCAGGGTGATCTCATATTGGGGTCACCACAGATCAACTTCTCTTAGGACAAAGATTCCTTATTGACAGTGAGGTACATTCAAACCATCAGGTATGTCCTGGAATGAATCACATACTACAAAAGTAAATATGAAAACCATAAAAAAAAACAATCATTTAATTAAAAAGATCAAAGGAACCAGATTAGAAATGAAAACAAAAAAAAATTATTTTTAAAATTTGAATTTTTAAAACAAATTCTGCAAATTAATTTTCTCCACTAAGCAAGAATGGCTGAACTGGATAAGATATAAGAAAATTGCTGAAATATATATAAATAATAAAACCATATTTATTTACACAATTTACATGTGGGATATTGTGATTTTTATCATCTTTGTTGTTGTTATCACAACTTTTCGACTATTTTGCCCTCTGACCTTTATCAGGTGCATGTCGATCTGTGTAACCTGTAGGTAATTCTGAATCCTTTATTTAATCTACATTGGTAGATTATTTTAATTCCACAGCTCATAGTGATATCCACGGATATCTCATCTAGTTCTTATTTTTAGTATTGCTCAGTTATTGCTTGTCCTGTTTCCAAATACACACTATCTGTGTAGAGTAAGTAGCCATGATTAAATGTAAATGACAGAACAAGAAAAGAAAAGAACAGGAAAAAATATTGTGCAAGCAAACACTATATACAAGACAAAGCAATAATAACAAGGCAAAAATTCTCAAACTAAGAATTGGTGTTGACAAACAAGAGCAGATTCAGATTAATGAACATAGCATTCTGACTTCAAAACAAGACAGACATGGATTGAGTCAGATGAGACCAAGAAGTGGCCTATCTTATTGGCTAGGAAGAAATCCCAGCATGCATTTGTGTGGTTCTGCCTATAAATTTGGGAGGGGAAATTATTAACACAAACAGGGATTGAACTCATAATTATTATGTCAATAAATTCATAACTTTATGGTCTATATCTTAGATTACATGCATCTGCACAGTCTACACCAGATGTTTGGTAGTTGTTGCTGAGGGCTGGATAACAAATTTCCCCAAATCTTCAGCACTTTTCTCAGTATATTTAAGGATCCCAGCATGCTCAGGATAATATCACACCTTCCTCAAATCTACAATTCATCCAGTCTTAGTTGTACAATTCCAAGTGTTCCAGTTTAATAACTGCATCCCGTGAGGCATGAATTGGCACCTAGCAGCTTCCAGGTTATCCTCCTGATGCACATGCCTCTTTTGATGCTCAGGTGTGACATCAAGTACACTGTCTTCTTTGGTAAACCTTAGGGTGACCTCATATTGGGGTCACCACAGATCAACTTCTCTTAGGACAAAAGTTCCTCATTGACAGTGAGGTAAATTCAAACCATCAGGTATTTCCTAGAATTAATCATACTACAAATGCTATGTCACTTATGTGCCATGCGTGATACCGGGAGCAACAGTAATCCTCCTTTTCCACAGCTTCATCCTGTGATTTGCTGGTGCATCCACATCTATAGTTTGGATATAATCTTGTTCACAAGTATTTGCCTGCTTTGTCATTATTATTATTACTGATGTATTGTTATAGAAGTGAGACAAGAGTGCTCAACACCACAACTGCAGAGACTCTTGCAGTAGCCCAACAGAAAATGAAGCAAATCATGCTCAGTATCACCTTACATGACAGGGAGGGAAACACCTGGATTTGATAGCAGACTGAAGGACATAATCAAAACCATTCTCAGGTAACCTCTCTCATTTTAGAGACAACAGGTGGACTATTAGAGTGAACACCAACGCAGTAGAACTAGAGGGTGGCAAAAGGCAAGATGTCATGACAATCTGACCTGATGCCTCAGCCCCACCAGAGAGGGGTGAGCCAACAGGAGTGAAAAGGCCCTGGATTTTTATTTGGACTATTAGTAGTAGTATTATTATAATGAGGTCACACATTGACGCAGTCAATGGAAATTCTCCCCTTGTGGTATGGTTTCAACAAGACTCTTCAAAACTCAAGAACTTTTCAGAGAATCCTCACAGCAGATCCCAAAATTTCACCTACCATGATGGATGGATCTTCTCTCAAAGAGACTCCTTGCCTTAAACATATATTGGGAATCAAGCTCTCCCCAGACTTCAAGTGGAATACATATATCCGATCTATTACTAAACATGCTGGGAAAATGGTTGGTTCATTGTACCAGGCCAGGAAGTATCTGACTCCTACTTCTATACTCTATCTTGACAAGAGCCAGATCAGACCAAAAATTGAATATTTAATTGATAGAGTTCAAAAGCAATTATGCTGTTTTGTGGGCGATTAATTATTTCCCACCCTATAACTCTTTTTCCACAGATGATGTGTTGCAACCCTCTCGCTGCTTTATTGTTATTTCCATTGCATATGTTCTGATATGCTATATTCCTTAATCCCACCACCCCTGACCTTTACGACTAGAACCTGCTATGCCATTTAAATTGCTATTGTCAGAAGTAAGTTCCATTTGGATAGCTTCATCTCAAGAACTGCTACTTTGTGGAACAGATTCCCAGTAAGATTTTTTTCCCAATCACTTGACCTTTTCAAGTCTAGGGTTAACTATTATCTTTCCTGCATAGCACCATGAACTTCATTTCTTGCCCTTTCTTATGTCCATGCAACACCACACAGTAACCCTCTACCTTGAATGGCTCTTGGGACTTGTATTAGGTGAACATTAGTACAGAGTAACCCGGATATAAGAGACCCGGATATAAGAGAGATTTTCTCTGGTCCCAAATTAGAGCCTGTGTTAATGTATATAAAATAGACCAACCCCGGATATAAGAGAAACCCTGATATAAGAGACTTCTTCTCCAGTCCCGACAACTCTTATATATCCGGGTTACAATGTATAACAAAAGAGCAAAAAATGGCAGTTTTCTGAAAATCTACAATTTTGGTTTAAATTACTATTTTCCCTAAGTGATTTGTGGAATTCAAAATATATTCATTACTACAGGAATTACTTTAATACTCATGTTCCATAGCTTCTTCAACTTCCGAGTGAAGATTCTTGATAAAATCCAAAGAAGGATCTATAATGTAATCGACCAAGTTTCTCGACTTAAGTCACTTTCTCTACGATATGACATGGCTTCTCTCTGTCTTTTCTATAAATACTTTTATGGCAACTTCTGTGACAAGCTTTTTCCCCTGGTACCTCGACTACATGAATTTAAGCATGCTACTAGATTGGCAACTAGGTCCCACCCTTTTATTGTTGAAATAGTTAAATGTAACTGCCACTTCTACTCCAACAGTTTCTTTTCTTGCATATCCTGAACGTGGAACTCCCCTCCTCTTGCTTGCTTCCCTGATAACTACAATCTTCCAAAATTTAAATGCAATGTCAATCACCATCTTCTATCTTCTTGAACTCCTTTCATCTTTTGTCCCTTCCTTAATCCTCCCAATCTTCTCTTTCATTTACACTCCCTATAACTTCCTGTGTACCAGTGATATTACTGCCTTGCTTGGGATGAAATGATGAAAAATTAAATCCTGATATTTTTCAATATGATCATTATTATTATTTACATTAACTATTTGCCACTCTTATTATTATTTTGTCATTATTACTGCATAAGTGATAGGCCATAGATTTCAGATATGTTTGGTATACATAAATTTAGGCAGGAATGTTTCATCTTTTATATTTCTGATATAATGGAATAACCTGTCACCCCCATGAGTGCACATTAGGTAGTAACTGTAGTATCTGTAAGTCAACAGACTACAGATTCTAGCTGAAATCTTTTCAGCTAGACGGTCAAACTCTCTGCCTCTGAGCAGAGAGGAACCCGGACAAGGCTCTGCCAAGGGGCAGAGTCTCGTTTGGAGAGGCTGACCAACTCAATCCCGTTTATACGGGTTCAATAGGCATTTTTTGGCTTGGGAAATCCATGTTAAACCCGGCCTTGTGCCATATGCAACCCTCGTGGTGGGGTGGCTAAATATCATCTAGCTGAAATCTTTTTCAGCTGTACTGTACTTTCTTCAGGGAGAGAGGAACCATGCTGAAGGGCAGAGTCTCATTTGGGGAGGTAGACAGACTCGATTCCATTTATGCAGGGTCTACAGGGATTTTTTGGCCGAGCCTATGGGCTCAGATGCCCCACATTAAATTCGGCCTTGTGCCACATCTGATCACATGGGGAGGTTAGTAAATACACTTGCTGGAGTACAACTCAGACTTACACGAGAACTACCGACCTTCCAATAGTAGCACTAACTATTGGATTGACTTGCGATGACCTTGAGCATAACTGTTACCTTTATTCTTATTGTACTGATTTTTAGAATAAACCTTTACTTATTTCATCCACCTTGTTTTTCAAGTATATATTCCTATTAGCAATTTCCTTTTAACTATGGTTTTCCATTCATTTTTCTCCATTATTCTTCATTAGAGAGCTTGCAATTCCTTACTTGTCCAAGTTTACGGAGTTTAATCCAAGTTTAGGAAACTCAGCTATTTTTGTGGTAAGTGAAATTTAAAGTGGTTTACCTCCAAGGCTTGTCTGTAGCTGCTTGTGGTTCTATGCCATGTTTCTTTCTTCAACATTATTATCTGGTTTAACATCACCTTTGACCTCACAGCTCGCTATTTCCCCACCCTGTTTGTTATGCGTTCACACCAGTCAGCACTGCAGAAGTCACATGACATGTTTGTTCAATGAACATAGGATCATCAAATCTGGTGTATCTCTATGTCTATTGGAGGTGTTGAATTACTTTCAACCCTACAGCTGTTTTCTCACACCCCTGTCGCTATTTCCATGAAAAATATTTAAATGAGCTATATTCAAGAGTTCCACCAGTTCAGATCTTTAGAACTAGAACATGTCATGCTACATATGCAGTGTTGAATCATCCTCATTGCCTCCATATTCAACTGGCAAGGATTTTGGCATACAGATTTTTGCCCAAGAAATGCTACTTTGTGTAACAGACTCCCAAGATGATGCTGCTCTGACCAATACAATCTTGACCTCTTCAAGTCTAGGGTCAGCCATTATCTATCCTAAGTATCCATATAACTAACACTTATGATCTCCTCTTATTTCCATACAACAGCCTCACTCAGTAACCTTCTAACTTGTATGGCTCTTGTTCTGTGTATTGGGTGTAAAAACAAAATACAAATATATATGCATGTGTATGTGCACATGTATGTGCATTGTAGCATACTTGCAGTCAAAAATATATACCCAAATATCCATTTTTCCAGATGTCTGATTAATTGTCTGAATATGCATAGTCCAACATGTGTGTAAGCAAGTGAACTTACGTGTTCTTGAAGGAATATATATATATATATATATATATATATATATGTATACACACACACAATACAGTTCAAAAGTTTGAGGCCACCCCTGTTAATTTTTTTTTAAATTGGTCCAAAAAATAGTTGTTTTGCATTTTACATAGGAGAAAATTAGTATATATTGTTAAAAAAAATTTATTATGACAACAAAAAACCTTTTATTATTAAATTTTGTTCTTGTCAAAATATCCTCCTTTAGACTTGATTACTGCCGCACAAATTTTCTTAAAGTGTAAGTTTGATAATTGATTCCATTCTTTTTTCAATGACTCTAAGAGCACTTTTTCATTTTTTTTCACTCTTCTGTCAAGTTCATCCCATGCTAATTCTGAGACTGGCTTCAAACTTTTGAACTGTAGTGTGTATATTATTTACATTATTCGGACTATTGTCCTTATCTTTGTCGACAAAGATGAGGACAATAGTAAAAATAATCAGAAATATAGACAAACTCTGAAGGATCGGTATAGAGCCGATATACAAAAAATATGGAGAAAAACGACAAAGATGAGGACAATAGTCCAAATAATGTAAATAATGTACATAATACCTCATCTCAGAAATATAGACAGACTCTGTAGTGTGTATATATATATATATATATATATATATGTGTATGTGTGGTTGTGTGTGTTTGTATATATATATATATATATATATATATATATATGTGCGTGTGTGTGTGTGTGGTTGTGTGTGGTTGTATATATATATATATATATATATATATATATTAATTCTGTGTATTTAGGCAGCAAATGTTCTTTAAGGCAAATTAAAAATGAGAGACATTTTGTGTTAATTTTAATGATCAACTTTTCTAAATTACGATTAATACTTTTTAGACAAGGAGGAAATTCCATCAGAAATAGCTCAAAGTCCATTTTAGAAGAAAAGTACTGGAAATATGGTCCCAGTTTTTAACTTTTTAAGTCATCATCAGTGTAGGTTGGGTAGAGACAATTTTTGTCGAACTAGTGAGTACTGAACTTTGGACAACTTCTGGCAGAATTTCCTCCTTATCTGAGAAGGAGTATTCATAATTTGAAAACATCGATCATTAAAATTGAACATGAAATGTCTTTTGATTTTAATAGTATTTACATTAAAGATATATATTAAATAGATATAGATAAATATATATATATATAATGGATTCTCCCATAATTTTTAATGTATAAGGATCCAGCAGCTCATTTCTTAGTACGCAACAGACATACTATCTGCACATATGATTTGTTTATAGTTTTGAATGTTTATGCAAAAAACAACTATATTTTCTGGAAGAAATAAATACAGAGAACAGGCACACATAGTTTGCCACAAAGTCTCAAAATGACCTTCCAAAGGTTTTGAATTCAGAGTTGTCATTCTCGTAGACTGATTGCAAACCAAGGCTTAAGAACCCAGTCTGCTCTTCTATTTAATCCATAGCTAAAGGGAGATGAATTCATCTTTCCCAAGGGTACTTATATTATATGTAAGGGAATGTAATGAACTTGACAGGAATTTGAACTCGACTCTCTGATTTAGCATTTGTAGTCACTATCCATTATATATATATATATATATATATATATATATATATATATATATATATATATAATAGATATTAGAGGCACAGTGGATTAATGGTTGGCAGCTTGGATTGAGGAATCGGAGAGCCAAGTTTGAATTCCAGTCAAATCCATTACATTCACTTACGTGCTAATACCCTTGAGAAAGGTATTAATCCTCTTCTTCTCCCTCCACTTACGGGTAAAGAGCAGGACAGACTGGGTTCTATAGCCTTGGATGGTAACTGGTCTAGGAGAAGGACAACTCTGAATTCAAAACCTCTGGAGAGTCATTTGGGGTCCTTGTGGCACGTAGTGCACCAGGTCTCTGTATTCGGTCCTTCAAAAAGTGTGGATGGTTTGGCAGAAAACCTTTACCACTATAATCAAATCTCATGTGCTGGTCTCAGGCTTTCAATTCCTAGGAACTGATCTGCTTGACCCTCATACATTTAATTCAATAGGTAAGTTAAGTGTATATATATATATATATATATATACATATTCTGCATAAAACAAGGAATTCTCCAACTCTAATCAGAATCAAAACAGGTCATGATAGAAACGTATCTCTCTATAACTTTTGAAAATCAGAAAACAGTGAACTGATAAAGTTACTCTAAATAAATATTCTTAAAGACTAGTTGCATTTTCAACTTCATTTCCTATATATATATATATATATATATATATATATATATATATATATATAGAGAGAGAGAGAGAGAGAGAGACATCTAAAAACACACACACACACACACATATATATATATAGTGCAAGATAATGAGACAGTTTAAAATAGAAACAAAGGTACTCACATTTACATACATATGTAAGACAGATATTTACTTCATGTTCTGGTACCAACATGTCTGTAGTCAAGGTTCCTGCAGAAAAAAATATTTTAAAAAAAAAAGATAAAACAAAAGATGAAAGAAAAGGAAAGAATAAAGAAAATCAATTTGTCTGAAAATAGTTAGAAGTTGGAAATAAATTTCATAAAAAAACACTAAATAAATTAGATATAAGCTACCAAATATGGCGGCCAGGTGGTAACGTCAGGGAGGTCTTTTAAAATAAAAAAAAATAATTTTCTAGGCTAGTCTTTTACTCACTTTAGCATGCATGCAAGAATGATTTTTTAAAAAATAGACATAAAAAGAACAAATTCCTGTTTCAAAAGGTAGGCAAGAAAAGGAAGGTCTATCTAAAAAGAAAAAAAGAGGTCCATAAAACTGTTCTTTTTGAAAACAGAGAGTTTCCCATTCTGCTTTGACACAAGACCAATATCCAAAATAGAAATGTTTCAACTACTAAAATAAACAAGGCTTAATTCCATTTTCTTAAAAATCTGAGTTAGTTCTAATTTTCTGTTCAGTATCAACAGTTTGAGTACATAGTGAGATCTAGCAATAGACACTTAAATCTAACATAACTTGCATTTGACTTCTAAGTTTTTACAGGATTAGACATTTATGTTCATGCATATTTAGGATTAGACATCTAAGTTCTTACATATCTTGGAGAAGACATTTTAGTTCTAAGAGTAGACAAAATTCTCACATATCTAGGATTAAATGTTAAAGTTTTCACATATCTAGAAGTAGACATTAAATTCTCACATATCTAAGAGCAGTCTTTTTTATTCTCATATGTCTAGAAGAGATCAAAGCTCTTGGATATCAAGAAATTCTCACATATCTAGGAGTAGACATCTAATCATATCTAGTATATCTATTATATTAAGTGGGAAACTCATGATTGTGGTCTTGCCAGCTTAAGTTAAGTTGAAAAAATACCAAAATATGTTGCCTCAAAAAGTGATATATTAATGTCCAAAAAAGCAGAAATTATTACAGTTCTTGCAGATGAAATAACATTCTCTTTTTCTCTCTATTAAATATATATATATATAAAAACATAAAATCCACACAGAAAGACAGTGAAACATCAAAAACAATCAATCCAAATTTGTAAATAATTCTATTGGATATATTACAACATTCTTAACAAGATGACTCATATTACATCTCTCTGACCATAGCTTAATTTGTCTCATTTAAATACACCTGGAGACCGATGGAGACCTACCAAAGTCCATCTGCAATATACCCATTGATCATACAAATATAGGTACCTCCAGAAAAATGCTAAAAAATCATCATACCATGATGAAACATGCTCCAAACATAATGAAAACTCAATTTTATCGTCAAAATCATTATGTTATTTTCAGAGGAAGGCTCAAAGTATTTTTGATTATTTAATTAAATTTTTTACTCTATGTTGAGTTTGAGGCCCTGTGGAAAGATGACTGGAGGCATAATGTCACCATCACTAGTGATCACTCCAAACACCTTCATAATCACCATTAGAATCATCCAACTCCTTTCAAATGCTCTGCAATATCCTCAGATTGACACCCAAACACTCTGAAATGTTCATATACATCTGGTACAAATTCCAAGCCATTTCCAAATGTCTGGCAGAGTGAATTGCATCTTGGTGCTTTCTTTCTCACAGTGCTCAACTGACTCTGCTATACTGTGTTGTCAACAAAATCAAAAACTGTCATGGGATCTTAACCATAATAATAATAATGGACTATTCCATACTTAATAAATACTGCACCTCAAGAGTAGGCAAGGAGTCAGTAGTTCAAGTCGAGTCAAGAGTTGAGTCAGAGGCAGTTCGAAACAGAGTCACGTTCAGACAATTACTGCAAGAATTGGAATAGTGATACTGGTCGAGACTACATTGTTCTCTCTACTAAATTTGATTGTTCATACTAACCCTTCTACTTCTCTGTATATATTCCTGTTTGTAATATATCTGTGTTATTCCATACCTGTGTTCGAGTTCTTCTTTATTGGTTCTACCTTGGACTATCACCATGGTACAAGGAACCAGACCATAACAAAAACAAAATATATATATATGTATGTATGTATGTATGTATGTATGCTTCTTTCTTCTTCTTCTTTATCAGTTTTTCTTGTTTATCATGCAGGTATGGGAGCATCAGCCACATCAGTGGGCTCCCTTCCAGGTAACAGGCTAGCTGCACTCCAGATCTCCAAATGCATCTGTCATGAGGGTTGACTGTAGAGAGTTTCCATTCTCTGTGATCATATTATGTCAGCTCCTTCCATGGCATCTTGGGCTTCATAGGCACTCATCTTCCTATAACCTGAAAGTCACCAGCACACTTGATAGCACCAATAGGACACTCTACATGTCCACACTAGTGAAGCCTTCTTTCTCTCAAAATAAAATCAAGATCCTCAAGACCAAGCTGTGCTAACAACTCACATGATTGTATAGTGGCCACATCCTCTGGCTTGATGTTACATATCCATCTGATCATGGCCCTGTCATAATGCAGCAAGCACTGGAGGCTTGGGCTGGTCATGGGCCAGGCTTCACTAGTCTAGAGCATCATTTTCCAAACGTAAATGTTGTAAACATGGCTGTTTATCCTGTGTGAGAGCTGGCAAGAAGAGAGAACCAGGAGTAGTTTGTTGAACTTCCTCCAGGCATTTTTTTATCCATACTATGGTTGCAAGGTTGCAGCTACCTGTTGCAGAGAGCATGACGATAGGTAGCAAAATGACACTACCACATCCAACTTGTCAGGTCAACCAAGACTCTGGTCCATGGTCTGCCATCAATGGGGTTCACGGATCCCAAACAACATGCACATTTTTAAATCTAAATCCTTCACGAGGTATCTAAGGCCACTGCATTTTTTGTGCACCCAGAACTTGCAGCCATTGTAGAAGATGCTATTGCTACCTACACTACTTTGACACACAGTGCATGGGAACCTACCTGAGCTTTGCAAAAGGTCATGACCCATGTCATAGTTCACTAGCTTTGTCTTCCCTGCTTTCCTAGGTCTAAAGTAAATGATAACAATAACAAAATTCATTTTGCTTCATTCAATCAAACAAAATTCATTCTCAATAAAATCTGAAAACCTCTTTCCTCACTGCCTGCCATATGCTCACTGATAATGAAAAACCTGTTGCAGTAAATATGTGTTTGTCTATCTTGTAATCAATAGATAAGTTTTCCTTTTGTCTTTATTCATATATAAAGTGGAAATTGAGTGACAGTGACAGTCCATTACATGCTTAAATGCAATCTTCATGGCCTGAAGATTGCGTTACTGCTAGGTATTGACTTCAGTGTTCACTTTTATATTTATATATGCTCTATCCCTGACATTGAGCACTTTAACTCTTAAATATAGCATACCTTCAAACTATATTTTTATTATATAAAGGAGGAATTATAGTAGTTCCAACAAGAGAAAAGTGTATATTTTAAAGAGAAAAGAGAAGCCGCAAATGTCTTTGGTTATAATGTGGAATTTTTTAAATATATTATACTCCGTTCTCCATATATTTGCTACACACCTTTCAGGCCTTATAACCTTCATCAGGTAAAGAATGGTTATTTCCACATATTAAAGAAATTAATTTTCTCCTTATGTTTTCTCATATTTAACCATTGTCTTTTGTGTGTAATAGTAATTCAAATTATTCTCGAACTTGTGGAGAAAATTTTTCGATTCAAGAAAAATTTGCTTCAAGAAGAATTTAGATTACTACTGCATATATAAATAAATAACCATTTTTTTCCTGATGGAGGTCAACAAACCTGAAATACATGTAGTAAAAAATATGGAAAATAAAGTATAATATATATTTTAAAAATTCACATTATAACCAAAGATGCTTGTGGTTTCTCTTTTCTCTTTAAAATATATTTTTTTTCTCTTGAAACTAAAGCTATTATACGACACTTGGAAAGGCTCATGATAAAACATAATAGACATTCATTCTCTGTTATATTTAACAATATTTGTCTAAATATATATATATATATATATATATATATATATATATATGACAACTTCTTGGCTATGAAGAGCTTGAAAGTTAACCACATTCAGTCATTCAGATTTTCTTGAAAGGCATTTCTGTTCAGTTTCATATCCAAAAAGTAAACAAAACAATTTCTAAAGAATTAATGGATTTTATTTTTTAATCTGACATATTTTTATCACTCAAAATGCTATCTGATACCTGGGGATACGTGTATTTGAGTAGACACTGCATTTTTTTTTTAACAGTGTTTATTTTTCTACCAGTCTGCACACCTGAGAAATCTTAATAAAGAAAATGTGACCTCTGGCAGGATTTGAACCTATGACCCATTTGAAGGAGGAACTTCGATCTGATTCAACATAATTTGAAACTCGGTTATGGATAGCTTCACAGCCAAGGTTTTTTTTTCTAGTTTCTCTAATGATACAAGTTAAAGCAAAAATCAAGTGTTTACACACTTAATGTGAATCAAGTTTTGTTTCATTAACATAGATATTTTTTTTTGTAAAATAAACTTTTCTTTCTGATGTTGCCAGCTCAGTGGTTAAACATGTCACCCCCCCCCCAAATTTCCAAATTCTTATATATATATATATATATATATATATATATATATATGGTTATTTACTTAGCTTGGCATAAAGTTATCACAGTAAAGCAATCTCTGAGGATTAAACTCTTAAGCAATGATTTTCCAGATAAGCTTGCTAGGGATTTTACTATGGCAAGTACCCCTTGTTTGGGTCATTGTATATATATATATATATATATATATATATATATATATATATATATATATATATATATAAATGTGGATCAGTAAATTTGTAGCCAAACATCATTCTTAGGTTAATTTTGCTCTGAAATTTTTACAATTTGATGTCCAATCTACATGATTCATGGAGAAACATTGATTTTAGTGCATGAGGAAGGAAGGCGACTGTGCTGAAAAATAGATATTTTCTCTGTGAAATAAATACTTTCTATATCACTGGGCTATAAATTTATTGATGTTTCTACATATTGAGCTTCATATACATATATGGAAAATATGAGTATTATATTTATATGTATATAGATATGGAGAGATATAAATACATAGATTTATGTACATTTTACAAATATATACACACATTTTTTACACATATATATATATATATATATATATATATATATATATATATATATATATATATATATATATATATATGTATGTATATATATATATATATATATATATATATATATATATATATATGTATATATATATATATATATATATATATATATATATATATATATATATATATATATATATATATATATATATATATATATATATGTATGTATATGTATGTATATGTTATATATATATATATATATATATATGAACATAAATCTTCACTTAGCCTCTCTCAGTTCTCTTATAGCCTGCCAGGCGATTTAGAATTCTTGTAAAACCAAAACAAAAATATTTTTCTCTTCAAGACACACTAAATGACCTTGCCAGTACACACATACACATGCACACACAGACATACAAACACTCATATAAATATATATATATATATATATATATATATATATATATGCATACATACATATGTGTGTGTGTGTGTGTGTGTGTGCACATATATACATACACTGGCAATGTGTGAGTGTGTGTGTAAAGTCATTCAGGTCATACTCTTGATCAATTTCACTTTTTCTAAGACTTCTTCCTTCCTTTTTCTTTCTTTCTATTCAGTATCCATTCTTTCTTTTGTTTTCTTTCTCTTCAGCTTTCAAACACTTCTTGTCATACAAGCCCAGCAGACAGGCAGACGAGCCGCCCCGAGAGGCTGGTGCATAAAAGCAACATTGGAATGGTGTAGGGGGGTGAATAGAGAAGGAAAAAAGAGTTTTTAACCTGAGCACTCTTCCTCGGACTTGCTTCTCACCTCCTTACCCTTCCTGCTCCTGCTCTGAAACCAAATTCAGAGAATCGGGATAATCATTGATAGAATCAGTATTGGTTTTAATGGTGGAGGCACATACACTTGATGTGAAGATTGCATGATGTTCCTGTGATAAGTAAGCAGAGATAATGCCATGTGGCCAGGAATCCTATCTACCAAAATATTATCCATGATGTTCAATTTAAATGTGATGGGCAAGAATTTTCAGGGTCAGAGTATTGTACTGGAATACTCAAGATTTTAGGCTTCGGAACAAGTACAATACAGTGTATTTGCTGAATTTTTTCTTTGAATAAAATTTTAAAAAAAAAAAAATTTAACTTGCTAAATTAAAAATAAAGCCAACTCAATTAAGGAAAGAAAAGATGCACATTTATTGTTATTTTTGTGTAAACTTTGACTTTTAAGTGCCACAAGAAATTTTACAAAATATAATACAAAAAAAAATTTAAATTCTTGTGGAAATGACAAAACTAGAGCTTCAAGATTCAATTTGCTCAGGTCAGCTATGTTATATTAATATTCATTTTTCAGAGCAACAAACCTCTACATATTGTTTGGTTATCTGCCTAGGAAAAGGAATCTCCAACAGAAAACCTATGATAGAGGGATCTCACTCCCATTATTCTAGTTTTTTTTTACACAGCAAATAAACCTCTGGTGATTTGTTTTGCATTTTTCTCTGTGTAGTATTAGTCATAGTACAGTTCTCCATGTCCTGAATAGCAACAGGGTTTGCTAAGAATAGCTGCCCACCCCCAATGTTCACCAGTTGTTCTCTATTTATATTTGTCTATCTAATTTGCATACAATACTACACCAGGTTTAAAGAATGTTTTGTGCATACCACACCCCATTTTAAAACTTCATTAGCACAGACCTGAGGGCTATTCCTTATTTCTCCTAAAAGTTGTAAATTCTCTGCTAAAAGTTTCTTCTCTCAACCTTCTCACTTGTGGAACTAACTTCAGTTTTCCCATCCTGGGTATGACGATAAACTACATCTGCGTCAAGGGTAAGACAATAAACTACGGCCAACAGCAAGGCCTCTTATCAGAAGATTTTGAGGAGTGTGAAACCACCTCTTAATTGCTGGTGTTCCCAGGTTCGCCCTGACCTGGGGGGGGGGTAGGACCTGTTAGTGTCACAACTATGGGTAAATAGTGATTTAATCTATGTTTGGGGGCTAACTATGTAAGTGTAAAAATAGGTTTTAATACCTGAAAAACTTTTTTTTATTACCAGCAATACATTTTTGAAAAAAAATATTACCTGAAATAAAAAATTGTCGGCATTAAATAGCCGATTGAGGTTGATATGCCATAAAACAAACCAAACCAAATCTTTAGTCTTCAAAAACTTAAATATGTCACTCATCATCTTCTGTCTCCTTGAAATCCTGGTTTTTTATTATCCTCTCTCATTCAATAATGTTTTTCTTGAATTCTTTACTCTCAGTAACCCCTTGCATCTTGGTGACTTTATCCCCTTGCGACTGGTTCGAACGTTAGTATTCTGACCACAAGACTTAGAACTTGAATCTCTCCAAGGTAGATTCAAGAAGTTGATATCATCCTGGGGAGAGGATCCCTGTTTGCAGCACCATGAGCAAGTGACTGAAAATCACACCACAGGTTTAGCCAAGCCTTTGTAGTAAAGTTGGGTTGACAAAACTACCTGAAAGCCATCAATGTTTGTGCTAATGGGCAAATATAAGCTGTCTAGAAATATAGACTCTATAAAAACATCCATCCTGTAGCATTTCTGGCCACTCATGGGGGTATGTCAGCCCATATAAGCTGTACAATGATTGAAATTCTCAAGTCAAGTGAGTTGCACAATGTGCCACACATAAAGATAGAACCTTCTTTTTTTCACTGTTTTATCCAAACACAGAGTATTGTTTGGGGGAAAATCTCCAGCATAAAATATTGTAAACCACTTTTGATAAATTCAGCCATTTCAGTATCTTCTCCCTTCATTGTGCAAATATATCTTCATCTATAAGAGGCAGGATGTGTGTGTGTGTGTGTGTGTGTGTGTGTAACGAATGCACGGCCACAATTTTCAATGGATTTGCACCAAAATTTACATGCACATGTTCCAAGTTAGTGGGAAGGCCAAGACTGACATTGCATTTCCCAACTACCATCGATAGTGGAAATAATCGATTTTTTCATGCTTCTACGGCAGTTTTTATGTAGTGTGCAGCCATTTTGTACTGGCCAGAGTGAGAGCCTATAGCTGGCTGCCATGAAGAGGCAGAAAGATTCTACTGGCCAGCATGAGAGCCAACAGCTGACTGAAACGAATGTTAACTAGCATGCTAGCATGCAAAAAAAATCAATTCTGCATGGCACTTTACTCCAATTGGCTCATTCGCTTGCTTAAACTCAACATTGATTCTGAATCCACAGAACTGGGTTGGGTATGAAAAGTATTTGTTGTTAACATTCTTTTTTCATTTGGTCTTTCCAGTTACGAGTCCTTTTTTAAAGCTGATTGTTTTGTGTTCATTTTGTTTAGTTCTTTTTTCATAACAGATTTAATGTTTAGTATAGAGCTTAGAAAAAATTCGTAGTGTGTGATAGGCAAGAAGTAAGGCATGTAGCAACATCAGCACGGCAAAGGGCACTCCTTTAAAGGCAAGGAAGGGCAAAAATATTTTATGTCAAGTGATAACGATTGCTGTATGAGTCATATGATTTTTGAATGAAGCACGGGCAATGCCGGGCCATGCTGCTAGTATATATATATATATATATATATATATATATATATATATATATATATATATATATATATATATATATTTAAGTCTGCTTAACCAATAAAAAGCAAATAACACAAAAATAAAAATACCTGAAATTTTTTTCCTATATTTCATTCTCTGATGAAGCTTTAATAAAAGCAAAATATTTTAGATTTATAAATGTTTCCTATTTGTTCTTTATCCTGTTATCCTTTTGGATTCTAATCCATATTTGATTAGCATATATAAAGATCCATTTAAAATGGCTATATGATGTGTTTATAGTACAAAAAGAACAAAAGGGATACAAAGAGATATAAAGGCTGTAGGTAATTCTCTAATCATCCATGTAGCTAATCAATACTTGATTAACAATTAATGTGCTTCGTTTTGTTTATATTTTGATGTTTATACTTATAATTCTTGATATGTTATCACATAATACATGCAGCGCATTTTAATTGTGCCTAATCTGCAATGCATTTTTTTGTAAATGATTTATAATGCATTTCCATACTAAATCCTCTACAATGCACTTTCATAGTAATGCATTTTCATAGTAAAATAATCTCAAATGCATTTTCATAGTAAAATCATTTGCAATGCATTTACTAACAGTATAATCATTTGCAATGCATTTTCATAGTAAAATCATCTGCAATGCATTTTCATAATTGAAATCACTTCCAGGGTATCTATATTGTAAACTCATCTGTAAAGAAGTTTGGGAATACCTTTTTTCAGCTGCGGCTTCCTTGCAGTTGGTAATGATGATGACCATGATATTGTGTGTATGTATATATACATATATATGTGTGTGAGTGTGTAGTGAGAGATGATATATATATATATATATATAGAGAGAGAGAGAGAGAGAAAAAAAAGAAGAGAGATAAAAACAAAGAAATCTGCAAATGATCATTTTTTACATGACTATATATCCATTTGCTTCCTGGAAAAAATATAATTTTGGATATTTGCAATCTTTGTTTTTAAGTCTGTCAATCAAAATCAAAATGGTCAAATCTTGTAATTTGGTACAATTCTGAGTAACAGCTGCATTCTTTTCTTTTTTTTTTATCTACTACACCTGTCAGTCATATACCTGAGTAGTGTCTTTCCATATATGTCAAATGCAACCTATCTTTAAACTTTCTGGAAAATTTGAAAACAATGATAAAGAAATATGTTGACATTTTCCATTTATTAAGCATAAAACCAAATTACTCATTTACCATGGACTTAAAATATTTATAAAACATTTCAGTTAGTTTAATTCGGTTTCAAGGAGATGCTGTTTAGTTAACTACAAATCCTGATAATATAAATGAAAACTTTTCTTTGTGAAATAGCCAAAAAGTATTGAGTATTTTATTAAGTTTCTCTAATGACTTCTATATAGGTATTTACAATATAAGAAATAAGTATTCAATACATACCACAAAAAAAGTTTAATGTATTATTTACTTCCGCATATTGTAAGAATTTACTTTAAAAAATTCTACCATATGAAAGTTTAATTTTTACAATAGTAAATAGGAGTGAAAACTTCAGTAAACATATTTATATAAATTAAAAAAGATATATTTAAAAAATATGGAGCAGAAGAAGTATTCAATACTCATTCATAAAAGGAGTAAACTAGTAACACTGAAGTAGGTAAATTGCTATGTGATTCATTCCAAAACAATCTTTATTTTTTTATTATGTTATAATTTATTCCCATTTACATGGTACATGTTGCATCTATCTATCTAATATATATGTCGGAAAAAATAACTATTCAGTAGATGCTGCAAAATCTTGAATCATTTATTTTTGGATATATTTACTCAAAATTGCTCTATATGCAGTTGTGGACAGAATTATTCACATCCACTGAATATTTGCATGTTTTATAAGGAAATGCAAATATTTGCAAATTCTTACTGAATTTACCATAAATAGTTGATTCCCTAGTCAATTTTGAATAACTCATTAAATTTTTAGAGGTTTTGATCTATTATATTCATAATTATAGATTTTTCTAAAAATTGGTGCAGTTCAAAATTATTTGGCCCGCTTATAGAAATTATGAAATAATATTGCTCTATGACAATTGTAATGTTGGTTTTCTTAATTTGACATTTAATACAAATATCCTTTGAAAATGAAACAGTACTGACCTAATTCTGTAACATTCTAAAAGGTAATGAAGAAGACAATATATGAGTGCCATATACTGTAATAACTCATTTGTTCTTCAACCATGTCAAAGACACCTGAATTTGACAAGAATTGCCGAATGAAGATATTTGATGTGTACAAACAAGGTGATAGATATACAAAACTTTCCAAGTATTTAAATGTTCCTAGATCAAAAATTTATAGCATTATCAAGAAGTACAAAGAGACTCATTGTGTTGAGAATAAATTAAGGACTGGCAGAAAATGGTTAATTTCTGAGAGAATGGAAAGAAAAATTGTTAGAGATGTCTCAAGAAGTTTCATCACTTAATAACAACATTGTAAAGACATCAGGGTTTAATGTATCAACGGAAACAATTACTAGCTGCTTTCATCGAGCAGGACCAAGCTTGTCACCCTGGCTTAAGGTTACCACCTAAAATGCAGATTAGCTTATGCTAGAAGCCATTTAGAATATGGGAGTAAATATTGAAACTCTGTTTTATGGTCAGATGAAACCAAACTGGAATTATTTGGTCACATGAACAGCCATTATATATTGAAGAAAGTGAATGAAGCTCACAAACCAAAAAATACTCTCCCTAGAAATAAACACAGTGATGGGAGCATTCTGCTCCTGGATGTATGGATACTTCTGGAAATAGTGAGAGTACAGGGTATCATGAATAAAGAACAGCATTTGGCTATTCTTAAAAATAATATAAAACAAGGTACATAAAAGCTATCTTTGGGGTTTCACAAAACACAGAGCATGAATTGTTACAAAATACTTAGATGACAGCAAAATTAAGGTATTGGTATACCCCACACGAAGCTCTGACCTAAACCACATTGAAAATTTATGGGCATATTTGAAGAAAAATAAATTGCTCCGAGGAGCTGCATTCGCTGGTTCCCAGGCGTCATGAGTTCAAGCGACTTACTAGGCTGGACATCCCGCTCTCACCCCTTCACTGTCGAAACTCCTAAATGTAGCCGTCTCTTCTACTCCAATAGCGTCATGTCTTGCACCTCTCGCCTGTGGAACTCCCTTCCCTATTCCTGTTTCCCTGAGAGCTATAATCTCCAGCTATTCAAGTGTAATGTCAATTGACATCTCCAGTTGCCTTGATCTATCCACTACCCTCCTTTTCATCCTTTCTTCTATCACTCCTATCTGATCTTGCTCTAAATTTTCTGTAACCCCTTGTGTCCTAGTGGCTTCCCGCCTTGCTTGAGGTAAAATGCTTTAAAAAAAAAGATAAAGAAGTCCTTCAAATTTGGGGGAACTAGAAGCTATTGCTAAAGAAGAATAGAGCAAAATACAGTGTGTGTAGTGATCTTGTAAGGAAACATCAAAAATGATTAAAGACAATAATAAAGAAAAAGGATTATACAATTGATTACTTAGGCAAGTAGATCAATAATTTTGTCCTATGATAAATGTTTTTTGGTGTTTTTGTATTATTGTTTGACATTAAAATAAAAATGTTGTTGTGGGCAACACTACACATTCAAATCCATTATTTTATCCATTGTGAAAAAATGCACATGAAGTTTCTATGAAAAATGGAGGTTTTACTGCTTCATTTGTAATTATTGAAGTTGAGGCAAATAATTTTGTCCCCAACTTTATGTTTCATCCTTAGAATAGTAAATAAGAGAAAATACTTTAACAGATAATTTTCTATAAAATTATAAAAGAAATATTTACAAAAGATTCAAGCGGAAAAATTATTCAATACTTGACACAAGGTAAATTCCAAAAGAGTCAACTCCTTTGTGAAATCACTCTCTGTTTGCAATGACATCCTCAGCTTCTCATTATAAGTAGTCATATGGTCCAAACATTGTGGTAAGTATTTACCCCAAAATTATACCACATATAGATTTCATTTTTACAATAGTAAGTATGAGCAAAGATTTCAACAAATACATTTTCATAAACTTATACACATTCATAAAAGGAGTAAATTAATTCAAGTTGGAGAATATAAATTTCCAATTGGTTGGTTCTAAAATGTCATAGGTTATTTTTGAACATTATAAGTCATAGTTAACATTCTTGGGATGATGGTGTGGGAAAATGAAATAAAATTAATAAATAAAATAATAACTGATGCTAAGATTAAAGGAACCAGAAATAGAATTGCTTCACTTGGCTTCATAAAATGGTGGTGCGGTTTAAGTCTATAAAAAGACAAACATTTTCTTGTCTCGCTCTCTTTCTCCTTTTGCTCCAAGATGGAACCACATGGTAATTACCGTATTTGATGGCATATATGATGCACAGGGGTGTAAGACACATCTCAATTTCAGCAGGGCAAATCAAGAAAAAATTACTAATTAGTAAAATTAGTAAACCTATATATGGCATATAAGATGCAAGGAAATTTTAAAAGATATTTTTAGTAAAAAAAAAAGCATACCTTATATGCCATCAAATACGATACATTCCCACTTGGGAATGTTAGTTTCCCCAGTCTACTGACTACTGAACTCTCATCCCACTTTTCAACACATGGCACTTACATGTGTTTTTCAAAACCTGAAGCTATGAAATGAAGCTTTCTCTTTGGTTGTTCCAACATAGCGTAAGGCTGACCTGAGTGCAACCATGTCAACAATGCTTATACTGACTTACCCTAACTTCTAGATCAAGAAAAAGAAAATGAAGATCCCATAACTATGTTTAAACTTCCCAGTAATAAAATAAGTACAGACCTTCCTTTGGTTGTTCCAACTCTGTGCAAGGCTAACTTGAGCTTGACCATGAATACAATACTTATACTTACTTACCCTAATTTTGAACCAAGAAAAAGAAAATGGACAAAACAAAGAGATATTGAAAACTTTGTTTCACTACAGTCAATATAAAATAGAGAATAAATGGTCCATGGTTGAAATTCAAATTTGTGTATGCTTCACTTGAATTGTTTACATATAAACATACACCTTCACCTAAATACACGTAAAACCCACAACCCTCAACTTCCATAATGTTACTCTGTAGTTGATGACCACTGTCATTACTGTAGCAACCATAAGCTCAAAAATGAAGAAACATTGTATCGACCTCAGAGATAGCATAGTCAGTTAATTGTCATAATGGTAACAATTACAGAGACATTGGTAAAGTGCTACAACTTCATTCATATGCTATTTGTAGAATTTTGGTTAGCTTGCCAGTGGTCTGACACACAAGTAGGCTAGTGTATCCAAAAGCTAACTGATTTGAGTCATTTCATGGAGAAATACATGGGTGAATAAAGACCACTCATGCAAATGTATTAGGCAGGTCCATTCTAGTGAAATGGACCAATCTAACTGGTGTATTAGGCACTCTCCTATAAAATGAGGTAAAATCAGCTGGCTTGCTTTACACAAGAAGGCAGCCACATTGGTAGGTAAGTCACTTGACTTCTACACTATTGTTATTATATCTACCATTTGTCTATGCATTGAATACTGCTGCTATGTCTGTTGTGGTTGTCCTGTTGTTTATCTCAAAGAAGATAGGAGACACAGTGGAGTAATGGATAGCGACTTGGATTGAGGAATCGGAGAGCCGAGTTCGAATTCCAGTCGAATCCATTACATTCACTTACGTGCTAACACCCTTGGGAAAGGTGTGAATCCTCTTTCTTCTCCCTCCAGCATTTAAATAGCAGGACAGACTGAGTTCTATAGCCTTGGATGGCAACTGGTCTAGGACCAATAAAAACTCTGAATTCAAACCTGCTCTTAGAATTTTATGAATGGAGTCTCTCTGATTTGGTTGGCAATCCATTTAGTGTTGGTATCACGATAAAAACACCCTTGATAGCCCTAGCGAAGCATCAAGAATTCATCTATTTGACAAGGTTATGAACTACATCAATCAAAGTATTGGTGAGTTCAATCTCGGCTGAGGCCACAAGATAATGATGATGATGATGTTTATCTCAAAATACTTAACAAAATTTTAAAAAATCTGTAATGTAATTGATCCTGTCCTGGCATCGCCACTTCAGCCACTTTCTCACTGATATAACATGGCTTCTCTCTGTCTTTTTTACACATATTTTTGTGGTAGCAATTGTTCTGATGAGTGTCTCTCCTAATGCAGTGAAAAAAATGAAAAAAAACGTGCCTCATGTGTGCAGCAGAAAAAAAAGGCTCAATGAAAATGACAATAAAAGATTTAGAAACAGTTTAAAAAAATTAATTTGCATTATATCCACAAATTGGAAAAGAAATTGATTTGATAATGTTCAACAACTTTTGAGAAGTTAAACACATCATTTTTTTATCACATAATTTAATCATAAAAGACCAACAAATTTTAATTCTGAAAATGCATCCCAGAGAAAAAAAAATTTTGGAACTACTGCCTTAGTGTCTTAAATGCATAAATTTAAGTATACTACTAGACTGACAACTCGGTCTCACCATTTTACTGTTGAACTAGTAAGATCCAACAGTATGTTCTATTCTTATAGTTTCTTTTCTCACACTTCTTACCTGTGGAACTCCCTTTCAATTCCTTGCTTCCCTGCCACCTACAATCTTCAAAAATTTAAATACAATGTCAATCGTCATCTTCTGTCTTCATGAACTATGTTCTTTTATTGACCATTCCTCACTTCTCATCATTAAAGTCCCTGTAAAGCCCCTGTGTCCTAGTGACAATATCACCTTGTTTGGTTGTTTGGTTGGTTGTTTTGTTTTATGGCATATCAACCTCGGTGAGTCATTTAATGCCAACAAAATTTTTGAAATAGATTCATAGCAATTGTTTGGTAAAAAAGGTGTGTATGTATACATATAGATTTGAACCATTTTTCAATTACTCATATTTTTGAGAACAATCATATGTATTGCTGGTAATGATTTTTTACAAAGTATTTCTGGTATTAAAACCTATTTTTACACTTTTATAATGCTTTTTACCCCAGTTTTGGGGTTAACTATTTGCCCATAGCTGGGACCCTAACAGGTGCTACCACCCTGAATCAGGGTGTACCTGAGACCACCAGCAATTAAAAAGTAGTTCCACGCACCTCAAAACCTCCTTAGGAGAGGCCTTGCTGTTGGACGTAGTTTATCGTCTTACCCTGGACGCGGATGTAGTTTAACGTCATACCCAGGAAGCATCACCTTGCTTGGAGTGAAATGATTAAAAATTAGTCCTCAAAAGGAAGGAACATAGCTCAACTATGGAATGTTCTTGATCTGGTACCACATAAGAGATTTCCAGTCACCATGAAAATTTCAAATATAGGAATGAAAAATGGAAAATGTCAGTTGACTACTCAGAGAGATTAAATAGAATGAAAATTATTAATACCATTTCTCAAAAGTGATATAATCATGAACAGAATTCTTATTCTTTTTTTCTTCTTCTTTTTCTTCTCATTCTTCTTTGCTTCTTTCTTTTTTTTTATTTTTACTTCTTTTCTTCTCCCTTTTCTTCTTTTTTCTTCTCTTTCTTTTTTTTTCATACTTTTTTCATTTTCCTCTTCTCCATCTTCTTTTTTCTTCTTCTTCCTCTTCTTGCCATGTCACTTCAAGACATGGGTGATCATGACTCTTCACAATTTTTTTATCTTTTAAAGCTCTTAATTATAAAGAAAACAGACAAACCTTTAAGGTTGTAATGAGAATTTACTCAAAGCAATTTGACCACTGCACATATGTGACATTCAGCCATCACATTTCATAGTAGAATAATTTGAGTGGGGTGACAATTATGGTTGCCTTCACCACAGTAATGTTTGTCATTTTGCCATAAATTTTACCAACTGTCATTCTCCCATCCATTCACACAAGCTTGTCAAATAGGTGGCCCGCTGCCTCACCAAGTTTCATATGACTGAGATATATCCTATGAGTCTCAAATTTTCCAAGCCCTCCTTCCTCATGTGTCAAAGAAATTTCAAATGTCTCTTTCTGAGTCTGAGTATAAGTGTCCTTTTTGTTTCTATTTTCTTTAAGAAAAAAAAAAACATGAGGAACCATTTAGTTCTTAAAATTCTTGACTTATCAAAAAATTAAAAAGAAACTCTTGTATTTGTCACACAGTACATATGCAGATGTATAAAAAAAAAGGGAAAATAGAAATTGTTCATTGAATATCAAAAAGCTTCATATAAATCTCTAAACTGATTTAAATTCAATTTTAAGGATTGAGTTTTGAATAAAAACAACTGGAAAGGTCACTTCCACTCCTTTTCTTCCTTTTTTTTTTCTTAAGTGATTATAGCAAATCAGAACTTTATCTGTTTTGAACTATGCATAACTACCAGCTGAGCAATTACCTCATTGCATGACAAAAACCCCAAAACAACAAAAGTACACGATGATTCAAGATGGTAAACCAATTATCTTGTACGACATTTATTTCTAGAGAGACTTCTCTATGGTTACATCACAGACCCATCACTGACTAGAATGGCAGCAGCAGACACTTGGGCATGTCAGACCTAAATTTTATCATTTCATGGGTCCTCCATGTTGTCCATCTCCTTCTACAAAAATGCAATTTTGCTTTCATATAAACTGACATCAATTTCTTCAATGTCCTTTTCAATCTATTAAAGCTTGCCTTTATAAACACGATATTGGCAATTTTTTTTACTCTAGATGTGGGAGGTGAAGGGGACACAGGGGAGGAGAGCCAAGGAAGGAAAAAAGAAATAAAAATAGGAAAGAAATAAAAAAAAAAGGAAAATGAAGAAAGAGGAGAATTAAATGTAAATAAAGAGTTATAAAAAATGAAGCAAAAAGGAGAGATACTACAAATTCACTAGAAATCAAAACAAACTTTCTTTTTTTTTCTCTAGAAGAGATAGGAAAATCAAAGGAATTGAGAAGGAAAAAAGTCTCCACTAAAATCAAAAGAGGAAAGAGAGAAAGTAGCAGCAAGGAATTGAGAAAAAAGAAAGTAAAGAAGAACAAGAGATGGGAGCAGCAAGGAATTGAAAAGAAAAAAGGAAAAAGATAGAGGAGAGGAAGGAAAGATGGGAACAGTAAGGAACTGAGAAGGAAAAAAGAAGGAAAAAAGAGAGAAAGGAAAGAAATGATAGATGGGAGCTGAAAGGAATTGAGAATAAAAAAAGAAAAAAGATAGAGTAGATTTTCTTTCTTTGGGAGGTAAGGAATTGAGAAGGGAAAAATTTCACTAAAAGAGAAAAGGAACAGCAAGATTTTAAGAAGAAAAGAAACTAAAAGAAAAGAAAGAAAGAAAAGAGGAATGAGAGATGGGAGCAGCAAGGAACTGAGAAGAAAAAGACAAAGGAGAGGAAAGAGAGATGAGAGCAGCAAGGAATTGAGAGAAAAAAGAAAAAGAGGAATGAGTAATGGCAGCAGCAAGGAATTCAGAAGAAAAATGAAGGAAAAAAGATAAAGTAAAAGAGCTGCGAGCATCAATGAAGAAAGATAGAGAAGAGGAAGGAAATAGGGAAGTAGCAAGAAGTTTGGAAGAAAAAAGGAAAGAAAAAAGTGGCTGCAAAAAAATATCCACTTTCTTTTCTTTCAAGATAAAAACTTTCTTTCAAAATGAAAAGAATGATTGTGAATGAAAATCTTTTTCTTTCTTTAAATGAAGAGTAATAAAAACTAAATCAAAGAAAAGTAAAGATTTTGAAAGTGAAGAAATTAAATTCAAGAAGAATCAACAAAAAAAATGAAGAAAACAGAAAGAAACCTTTTCTACTAAGTACATTTGCTTTTTTAGGATATTTGCAAATGAAGCTTTCATTCTCTTACCTCATTCCTTTCTTATTTACCCAGTATTTTTCTCACCTTCCTATCCTTGATTTCCCTTGTTTTTCTTTTATTTATAAATCAACCTTTTTTTCCATTTTAATACCATGCTCTTCTATTATCTTTATTTCTTTTTTCTTTCTTTTCGAGCAGTATTTCTTTCTGTCACTTATTTTTCATTTTCTTCTTTATTCTAATCATATTTCCTTCTTTTTCCTTCTCCTATATTGCTACTTTCATGCCTTCATCATACGTCAATTCTCTTTTCTTTCTTTTGATCTTTCTTTCTTTCTTTTCCCATATTGTTACATTCTGTTTTTGTTAATCACCCTAAATCCTTCCTAAAGTTTTCCTTTCTTTTCCCTTTTCTTTCATTTCTTTCTTTTTCCCTTTTCCCATATTGTTACATTCTTTTTTGTTAATCACCCTAAATCCTTCCTAAAGTTTTCCTTCCTTTCTTTTTTTCTTTCTTTTCTAATATTGTTACATTCTGTTTTTTGTTAATCACCTAAATCCTTCCTAGTTTCCTTCTAAAATTTCTTTCTTTCTTTTTTTTCTTTTCACTAATATCAACCTTTACATTCTTTTTTTTGTTAAATCTCCCCTAAATCCTTCCTCTTTTTTTTCCTTCCTTTCTTTCTTTCTTTTCTTTCTTTTCCCATATTGTTACCATTCTGTTTTTGTTAATCCCCCTAAAATCCTTTCTTTTTTTTTCCTACACTTTTTTTTCTTCAACCTTTCTTTCTTTTTTTTCCCATATTGTTATTCTTTCTTTCTTTTTTGTTAATCACCTAAAAATCCTTCCTAGTTTTCCTTCCTTTCTTTCTTTTCTTTCTTTTCCCATATTGTTACATTCTTTTTTTTTGTTAATCACCCTTAAATCCTTCCTAGTTTTCTTTTTTTTTTCTTTTCTTTCTTTCTTTCCCATATTGTTACATTTCTTTTTTGTTAATCACCCCTAAATCCTTCCTCTTTTTTTCCTTCTTTCTTTCTTTCCTAATTTCTTTTCTTTCTTTTCCCATATTGTTACATTCTGTTTTTTTTAATCACCCTAAATCCTTCCTAGTTTTCCTTTTTTTTTTTCTTTCTTTCTTTTCTTTTCTGCTCCATATTGTTACATTTCTTTTTTTGTTAATCACCCTAAATCCTTCCTAGTTTTCCTTTCTTTCTTTTTGTTTTCTTTCTTTCTTTTTTTCCCATATTATTGTTACATTTTGTTTTTTTAATCACCCTAAATCCTTCCTAGTTTTCCTTCCTTTTTTTCTTTCTTTCTTTTCTTTTCCCATATTGTTAATTCTGTTTTTGTTAATCACCTTAAATCCTTTTTCCTAGTTTTCCTTCCTTTTTTTCTTTCTTTTTTCTTTTTTTTTTCCCATATTTTTACATTCTTTTTTGTTAAATCACCCTAAATCCTTCCTAGTTTTCCTTCCTTTCTTTCTTTCTTTCTTTTCCCATATTGTTACATTCTGTTTTTGTTAATCACCCTAAATCCTTCCTAGTTTTCCTTTCTTTCTTTCTTTCTTTCTTTCTTTTCCCATATTGTTACATTCTGTTTTTGTTAATCACCCTAAATCCTTCTTTTTTTTTCCTTCCTTTCTTTTAAAATTTTTTCTTTCTTTTTCCCATATTGTTACATTCTCTTTTTGTTAATCACCCTAAATCCTTCCTAGTTTTCTTTTTTTTTTCTTTCTTTTTTTTTTTTTCCATATTGTTACATTCTTTTTTTGTTAATCACCCTAAATCCTTCCTAGTTTTCCTTCCTTTTTTTTTCTTTCTTTTTCTTTTCCCATATATTTACATTCTGTTTTTGTTAATCACCCTAAATCCTTTCCTAGTTTTCTTTTTTTTTCTTTCTTTTCTTTTCCCATATTTTTACATTCTGTTTTTGTTAATCATTTTAAATCCTTCCTAGTTTTCCTTCCTTTCTTTCTTTTTTTTTCTTTTCTTTTCCCATAAAATTTACATTTTCTTTTTTTTTAATCACCCTAAATCCTTCCTAGTTTTCCTTTCTTTCTTTCTTTTCAACCTTTCTTTTTTTTTCCCATATTGTTACATTCTGTTTTTGTTAATCACCCTAAATCCTTCCTAGTTTTCCTTTCTTTCTTTCTTTCTTTCTTTCTTTTCCCATATTGTTACATTCTGTTTTTGTTAATCACCCTAAATCCTTCCTAGTTTTCCTTTCTTTCTTTCTTTCTTTCTTTCTTTTCCCATATTGTTACATTCTGTTTTTGTTAATCACCCTAAATCCTTCCTAGTTTTCTTTTCTTTCTTTCTTTCTTTCTTTTCCCATATTGTTACATTCTGTTTTTGTTAATCACCCTAAATCCTTCCTAGCTTTCCTTCCTTTCTTTCTTTCCTTCTTTCTTTCCCATATTGGTGCTTTTTGTTTCTGTTATTCATCCTATATCATTCCTCCTTCTTTCTTTCTTTCCTACATACTTTATTTATTTATTTATTTCTGTTTCATCTCCTTTTGTCTTATTCTTCTACAATCTTCGATCTTAACTTTTTTCATTGGAATTTATTTTTAAATGTTGATACAAGATCAAGGTACAATGGGAAAGTCAAAGATAATTCTATTTTTAACCAATCAGCAAGTCCTTATTCAAGAAAAAAATATCAATGATGGTAACTACAATTAGACCAGCATATTGGCCGCATGTCCACAGTCATTACTGACCAAGTACTCTTCTCAGATTTTTCCCAGGTCTGTATCCTCCATATTCCGAAAAGTTCCTGATATGGTTTAAATTTCTTAACAAAGCCCAAGGTCAAAAGTGATGAACACCAAAGATGAAATGGTACCATCAACAGGGAGCAGTTGAACAAATGGCATATTGTTTCATTTCAGAAAATTGTTAAACCAAAATATCTGCAATGCTATAGGACAAAAAGAGGGCATTCTATACTCAAATTTTCAACACAAGTCTTTCTTTTTTTAAATCAGAATAAAATGGATGGAACTATAATGAATCAATTGGGTGGTGCTGGAGAGATTTATGTTGCTACAGCCAATATTTCATAGAAGCCTTTTTATGAGGGTCAATCAATAGGTTCATTGACTGACACAGTATTTAACTGAATTTTGATCTGAAATTTTTTACTGTATAAGGTTCAATCTTAATACTGTCTTAAAATCCAAACATGTTTTATCTACAAATAATCCATAAAGAGTTGATAGGTCATAAGAAAAACAATCAATCAGTAAACTACCATATCTGTTACGGAGAACTGTGTAGTAGGTCCCTTATCACATTCAAAACTGCCTGCAATCATTGCAAGAGAATTCATAGAATTAAAAGAGTAGCTACAACTAGTGTCACAATCATTGTCTAACATCGATGACAAATGATATTATCTTGGGAGTTTTTTTTGTTTTATGACATATCAACTTCAATGGGTTATTTAATGATGTCCAGATTTTTATTGCTGGAAATTTTTTTTTTTTTTGCATTGTTGGTTTATTTTTTCTTCAAAATTTTTGAGACTGGTAATAAATTTTTTTCAAAAATGCATTCACTATTGTAAATTAAAACATTATTTTATACTTAATTCAAAGTGTTTTAACCCCAGCTTGGGAGTCAACTATTTGCCCATAGCTAAGACCTTTTTTACTTTTTTTTTAAATTTTTTGGTGGATCTGGGAACACCAGCAATTAATTTTTTTTCCTATGCCCATCAAAACCTCGTTAAAACATTGGACATAGTTTATTATATTAAAGAATGCCAAATTTTTTAGTTCTAATGAGTTCTGGAAAATCTCAAAGAAAATTTTCAATAGAGGCAAAGCATCAGTGCCTACTATTGTAAATAGCCCAGAGGTTATTTCATCCTCATAAGATTATGCTAGGTACTTTGCAATGAACTTTGCTAACTCCATGTTACATAGCAAGGGTCATCCTCTACAATTTCCCCCTTCTAATGGAGTTCAGTTGTAATGGTAATTCTAATATTAGCCGTTTCCTTATAAGGAAATATAAAGAATTCATTGACCAAGCAGCAAATACTGCTTTCAGTAGAAATTTATCATATCTTTCTCTTAAAACAATTTTTCAGGAAAATAGGTTTCTCATGTTCAGGGACTGTTATTGCTTTTTCCATTATTGATTGGGGCTTCCTTTATAGCTTTTTGTTTGAGATAATGTGAAACATCCACATCTTCATTATGTCATTATTCTCTCTTTGAATTACATGTTCTATCCATTTTAGTTGTTGCTGCTGTTGAAAGTCTTCAAGTGACGTGGTTTCTGTTATTTAATACAGTTCTTTATGATTCTGTATTACCAGTCTATGAGGTTTGAAAAAAGATGGCCTTTAGTGAGACCTACATGCTCCACTCACTCAAACCTATTTTTAATCTTGGAAAGCAGTTGCATACAGCCAACAGTTTAGATATTTTCTGAATGAGTTTGGCACCATGCATGTCATCCATCTGAATGTCTTGAGACTATGAGACTATTTAAGAATATGACTAGTTTTTAGGTCAAAGTTTTGTTTTCATAGCAACTTGCTGCAACTTTGTAATATCCCTATCACAATGGTTTCCAAGTCTATAAAAGATGTCAACTGTCTGCGGTTTTCAAGAATCTAGGTGAGAGTTCATCTCCTTTGTA
The DNA here is from genome assembly GCA_903632075.3 of Acanthosepion pharaonis. NCBI lineage: Eukaryota > Metazoa > Mollusca > Cephalopoda > Sepiida > Sepiidae > Acanthosepion > Acanthosepion pharaonis. The sequence goes on from CAHIKZ030001709.1 coordinate 127,202, forward strand.
ATATCATCATCTTAATGTGATCAGAACATTTTTTGAGTCTATGATCAACAAGGCTATTAATCACCTCAAGAGAAACAACCACCTTAGTGACATTATGGACTTCACACTTCTAGGTCCACTAATGATGTTCTATCATGAAGGTCATTGTTAATGGCCAGTTTTCTAAAGCCCATGAGATCAATGCAGGCATTCCTAAAGGCTCTCTTCTTAGCTCTATTCTCTTTCTGCTTCAAATTAATTATCTGCATAAGAATATACCCAGATGATTAGTAATTATCTATGAAGATGGTACAACAGTTGTGTAGGTGCATCTCCAAAAAACTAGATGGAGTCTGGCAGTTGATCTCTCCTCTAACTGAACTCTAAATAGCTCAATGGTGGATGGAAAACTAGCTTGGAATATTAAATACCTCCAAAACCAAACTGGTATTATCATCACCAAGCTGACCCTGAATTTTTAACTATCGGAGTGAATGGTTGAACTCTCAAGATGGTTCCTTGGTTTGCATGTCTATTGGGACTCAAGCTCACCTCAGTCCTCATGGAACTTGTATATCAAAACCATCACAAAATATTCTGGCAAAAATGGTTGGTTCCTTGTGCTACTTCAAGAAGCACCTGACTCATCATATTCTGTTCCAGATCAAACCAAAAATGAATTATTGCTGCCATATCTGGACCGGAGCTACCCAGTTCTCACTTTCTAACTTTGACAAAATTCAAAAGCATTTATGTGGCCTTGTAGGTGATGAATTATTTTTCACTCTCCAGCCCCATTCCTCCAGAGGGAATGTCACAAGCCTCATTCTCCCCAGCTTTCATCTCTCCTAGTCTGACACAAAATCATCCAGGTGACTGGGTCTCATGACAATTCTCTGGGATCATCTCAGTGACAGCTGATCTGGGCTTTCAGGTGTTACAGGAAGAGTCAGCCAGAAGTATTCTGTCTCATACTGTTTTTGTCTCCTTTTTGGAGTTGGATACTCTGATTCTGAAAGCTGATTATCAGAGTCAGTGGTAGTATGCTCTCATTTTGAGGGAGCTGTTCTATTGTTGATCTCTGAATCATCACTATCAGGGCCTTGTCCCTCAGGAGAATTCAATAGCATTGTTTTGTCATTACTATCAAGAGGGAGAGATATTGCTTCAGGAGAGAGCTGCTCCTTCCTCTGATTTGATAACTCACCAGCAGTGGCCAAATCTCTGCGGCTTCTTGGTCTCACGTTGACTGCTGACCTGAGATGGAATAAATACATTGAGTCAATTGCCTCGTCCACCACAAGGAAAGTTGGCTCCCTGAGCCGCGCCAGGAAGTTTTTGTCCCCGGAGTCTATCCTCCAGATCTACAAATCAACAATTCGCCCTTGCATGGAGTATTGCTGCCATATTAGGTCTGGTGCCCCTTCTGTTTGCCTCGGGGTTCTTGATAGGCTCCAGAGGTGGATATGCAATATATAGTTGGACAAATCCCTGGCGTCTTGTCTACAGTCACTTTCTCACAGACGCGCCGTCGCCTCCCTCTGTCTGTTCTACAAATACTTTCATGGAAATTGCTCTGAGGAGCTGCATTCGCTGGTTCCCAGACATCACGAGTTCCAGTGCCTTACGAGGCTGGCATCCCGCTCTCACCCCTTCACTGTTGAAACTCCTAAATATAGCCGTCTCTTCTACTCTAATAGCTTCATGTCTTGCACCTCTTGCCTGTGGAACTCCCTTCCCTATTCCTGTTTCCCTGTGAGCTATAATCTTCAGCTATTCAAGTGTAATGTCAATCGACATCTCCAATTGCCTTGATCTATCCACTACCCTCATCCTTTCTTCTAACACTCGTATCTTATCTTGCTCTAAACTTTCTGTAACCCCTTGTGTCCTAGTGGCTTCCTGCCTTGCTTGGGGTGAAATGCTAAAAAAAAAAAAAATCTCTGAGAGAAACATTTGATTGTTTCCCAAGGGGGTGTTGGATGCGCACATAAAGTGGGTTCACCTCGAGCAGTGCCAACTTACTCACAGGAGAATTATACTTGCTTTGTTGAACATGGTTTGTAAGTAAAACAGTACCTGGCTGTGAGAGCCACAAAGAGAGGGCGATCCCAGCCCAACTTTGCCTTAGAAATTTTAAAAACCTTTCATGAGGTGTTACATTAGTTCTTGGACACAATAGCGTCCTTAGAGCATACAGAGCCTCTCACAATGTTCATTCCCTTGAGGATAGTATGGGGTAATCTAGCTTATGGCCACTCTCTATACCAATTGGATCAGACAAAATGAGGTCCCATGATCTGTATGAATATAAGCTGGCACTCTGAATATTGAAAACAGTGAGCAAAGATAACATATGACCGTTGTTGAACTTATATCTGGACAAGAAAATGCAAAAGGGAATTGTGAGTACTTATCAACAACAGTAGATGTTTGTTTCAGGATTTAGATAGAAGAAGCCATGCCCAGCCTCTCAAATGGCTGTGTAGCTTTTACTAGGGTTCCCAGTTCAGGTTTGTAGAACCTTGGTTTTATTCGAGTGCAAATCTGACAACCGTTTGTTATTCATTTCACATTCTCAACTGAAAAAGGCTAATCCGGCTTTGAACCACATGCAACATTTTCATGATGCCTGGATGACAGAGATCGTTATGAACTTTTTGTAGAACATTGCTGCTGTTTATTGATCCACCCACTCTTGACAGCATGTGCACCATTGCATTTTCCTTTCCCGATTGATAGAAAACACTAAACGAAAAACAGAAAAGCTCTACTCTCCATCTCGCTATCTTTTCATTTTTATTTTGATTGACATCTTGGGATAAACATAAAAGAGACTGACTTTTGATCAGTGATTAATTTAAAGCAATAACCAATTAAGAAATGTCGCCATTTTTTTTTTTTTTGCACCTTGACTATGGCATAAGCCACCTTTTCAACAGCTGAATGTCTGCACTCAGAATTTGACAATGTTCTGGAGAAGAATGCTACAGGGCACCTGGATTGCCCTAATGCAGCATCTATGGTGTGACTGGAAGCATTGGTCTCTACTTCTAGGAGAATGTCAGGATTCACTGAAATGATGACTAAGTTGACAATATCTCTTTTTAACCCCTCAAAGGCTTTAATGGCAGAAGAAGTAAAGGAAATTTAGTAATTTTCATAAGTGGGTGTATTTTTCAAAAAAAGGAGGGTATCCATTGAGAATAATGAGCAAACATAGCCATAGTTTATCACAAGGCAGCTATGGTGTTGGGAATAGATAGTTTTAGCAGTAGTTTTAGCCATTCAGGGTCCACCTTCATTATTCCTTTACCTACAAAATATCCAAGTAATCTGATCACTGTTGACCCATAAGAACTCCTGTCATGGTTGAGTGCAAGATTATATTTCTTGACAGCCGCCAAAAACTGTTTTACGTTATGATTGTGGTCAGCCCAGTCATTGCTGCACACTGTCATTATCTATGTAGGCAAAGGTGCCTTGTAGTTTTTCTTCAAGAATTATTTTATCAAGGATCCTCTGAAAACTGGAAATACCATTAGCAACCCCAAATGGAGTCTGTTGGAACTGATAAAGCTGTCCGCAGGCTTCAAAAGACATATGAAGCTTCTCTTTAAGGTCTGTAGCTACTTGCTGGTAAGCACTGCTGAGGTCTAACATGCTAAATATTTTGTATTTCTTGATCTTGTTTATCATCAGATCAATACAGAGAGGGTATATCTATTTATAAGTTGGTCTATGACCAACTGTTTTATTATTATCAGAGGACGTTATTAATACTTGTGTCCTCCATGGTGATCTACTTTTTTGATTAATCCTTCTCTTAACATTCTTGTTATTTCTGCTTGAATAAAAATTTTATCTTCAACAGAATATTTTCAAGATTTGGTGGCCACTGGTTTACAGTTTTTGTTTAAGTTTTCAAAAAGAGAGAGGTATTGTACCTTTATAGCAGCCAAGTCACAGATGTTCAACACCAGTTTAGGGCCCTGAAAAGGGAGATTAATACTAGAATGCTGTTTGAGGAAATTATGGCCCAGCATGACATCACGGAACAGATCTGGCATCATGAAAAATTTGGTGTTAATGTAGTAAGTTTGATTCAACTCTAGATCGGGCAAAATATATCCTCTAACCTCTGAAGATAGTGAAGCCATAGCTAACCAATTAAAATGCGTAATTTTAAATCTGTTTCTTTTTGTAATATCAGTGCTAATAAAACTCTCTGAGATTCCTGTGTCAACAAGAGCATTCATTTCTATCCCATTTATTTTTACCATTAATATATCCTTTGAAACACATTTAGGGTTTGCAGTTAATATGATACTAATTGTAACAGGAGCATTCAAACCAGGTGAAAAAAGCTTGATCAACACACCTTAGAGAAATGTCCCTTTTTCCTGCATTTGTGGCATTTAGTTTTCCCTGGCTGGAAAACACAACATGGGGTGTAGTTTGAAATGATGAAAAATAACATTTTCATCTGGCTGCAGTACTAGCAGTGTATGCAGTGTCTTCCAGAGAGAGAAGATTTTGAACAGGTGGAGAGGAAGCAAAAATGAGGAAGTCTGTCACAGAGAATTGTCTTTTTTTCCTTGTCTGGGTCATTTGAACTGATGGACTATTAGGAGTGTGAGTACTTAGTGCAGCCTCAGCAACACTTGTTTTTAGATATGAAAAAGACTGCTTTTCTGCCATCTCCAAAATAAGTGTCTTTTTGTGAACAGTAGCTAAATCTAGTTCTTTATTTTCCAGCAATCTTTGTCAGATATAGTTTGATTCTAATCCATTTATAAAGGAGTCTCTGATAAATTTGTCCTTTGCCTGATCTGCTGTTGTCACTTGAAAGCCACAGTCTTGACTTAAGATTTTTTTTTTTTTTTTTTAAGCGCTATTCTGACCCCTCCTTAGGGGATTGCAAATACATGCTGGGCAAAGATTATGTTTCATCTCTTCACAAAAATTCCATCCAAAATGCCCATGACACTCTGGTAAGTTTTGCAGTGAGAAATATTGGTGTATACAGATATGGAAATATGGTGCTTTAGAAGGTTAACTCTATCCGTATCAGTAACAGGAGTGGATGAACTGTTTTTCAGTGCCAGTAAGAATCCCACGAATAATCGTTTTCAATATTGCCAGGCGTCTATAGAAGATGGATTTACAGAGTCCAAATCAAGATATTCTGGTTTAACATATTTGTACATAATTAGGTTCAATAAACTGTCATGAAAACTCGGAGTCTAGTTCATCTTAATGTGCCTTTATTGAATGTAACTGAAGAGTCCTGCCATTTTGGCTAAGATGACGTAACTTATTTACAAAAATCATAAGATAAGGGAGGTAATTGGGTTGTCTACATTCAGTAGTTCTACTAGTTCATACCTTCTCAGCTAAAACCCACCATGCCATGTACACATGGATGAATCATCCCTATTCTTGCATTAGTAAGAAAGAAGCTCCAATTTAGACAATTTCTTTCCAAGAACTGCTACATTGTAGAACAGACTCCCAGGAGGATACCTCTTTGATCACTACAATTGTGACCTCTTCAAATATTGGATCATAATAGTTATCTATCCTGCATATCCTCTGATGTAATGGAATAACCTGCTACCCCCATGAGTGGTGGCACTATAGGTGGTAACCACCTCTAAGTATATGTTAGGACAGCAGACAGGAGAGTTGAGCTGGTATCTGTGAGAACTAGCAGCTTTCCGATAACAGCACACACACAACTGCACTGACTTGCGATGACCATGCACATAGCTATTACTTCCTTGCTTATCATACTAGTTTCTACAATAAACCTGTTACTATTTATCCATTGTGTTTTTCCATTCCATATTCCTATTAGTATGGAATATAACATTCTTATAATCTGCATTTCTTATGTCACTCTTTTAGGTTCATACAAACACCTTATTCAGTCATTCTCTAACTTGTGCTTTGTATTGAGTAAACAATTAGTAAAATACACACATATATATATATATCAAACATATGTATATTATTTTAAAATGTTTGATTAAATAATATGCCAAGTTCTATATAGCAATTTTTTAATTTAATTTTTCAATTTTCCATAATTTGTGTTATCGGTAAATTTGCCAAAGGTCATATTTATTTTTATTTTACGTTATTTAAACATGTTTGGTCAAATAATATGGCAAAACTTTGGCAAATTTATCAATAAATAGCACAAAACAACTAACTTTGAAATTAATAAAATTGAATAAAAAATTGATAGACAAAACTTGTCTATATTATTTAACCAAACATGTTTAAATAATATAAATGAAAATAAATATGAACTTTGGCCAATTTACCGATGTCACAACACAACTAATTCAGAGATCTGAAAAATTAAATAATATATATACATACAGTAGCGTCCAAAACTAAGGGACAAAATTTTAAAACCTAATATTTGTTAGAAATAACAACTGTGAAAAGCTGAAATTTTGACAACTGGTAGTCGTTATCATCCATAATAACATACTAAAATTTGAATCATTTGCAAAGGATAGAAAAAGAATTATGACAATTATTTATTTATTTTCAAAATAGGATCGTCCAAAAGTAAGGGACAAAATTGAGAAAAACAATGTAAACAGTATGCTATATTCAAATTTTTTGATTTCTTCTAAAGAATAATTCTTACTTAGTCATTTGTAAACGTTGCATCATCCGGCACCATGGCGAAACGAAAAACTTGATTACTCTGTGAGACAAGCTATTGTGAAGCTACACAAGGAAAAGCACACCATTAGAGAGATTTCAGAGAAAGTGAAACGTTCCAAGAGTGTTGTAGGCAGGATTTGTTAAATCCTACAATGATACTGGCAAAATAGTTAGTGCTTTTAAAACCGGCAGACCCCCGCAAAACTTGGGCAAGAGAAGATCGAATAATGCAGCGTATGTCATTAAAGGACCGTTTTAAGTCTTACACAGAAATTAAAAGGGTTATGAATAGTACCTCATGTGTTAATGTGTCAAGACAGACTGTTTGTAGACGACTGCAAGAAATAGGGCTGTTTAATCGAACCTTGGGAAGAAACCACTTGTTAGTTTGAAGAATAAGAAGAAGAGATTAGACTTTGCAAACAGGTATGTAATTTGGACGTATGAAAATTGGGCAAAAGTATTTTTCAGTGATGAAAGCAAGTTTAATTTATTTGGAAATGATGGAAAAAACAATGTAAAGAGACATATTGGTGAAAGATTAAGTGCAAAGTGTACTAAGAAAACTGTCAAGTTTGGGGGCGGAAGCGTCATGGTATTTGGAATGTTTTCTAGCCAAAGTACAACGCCTCTTGTCCGGTTACAAACTCATGTAAACGCGCAGATCTATAAAAACATTGTTCAAGATCATATTGTGCCAATCATACAGAATTCAGGTTTCGATAGGGCTACCTTTATGCAAAATAATGCCCCATGTCACAAGGCAAAGGTGGTAATAAGTTACCTTAACGAGCAAGATTTGGAAATTATGGATTGGCCACCGCAAAGTCCTGACTTAAATCCAATAGAAAATTTTGGAAGACCTTTTTGAAAGTTATGGAAAGAAATCCCACTAACACGGAGGATTTGTGGGTGAAGCTTCAAGAAGAATGGTCAAAAATTAGTATCGAGGATTGTCAAGAACTGATTCGTTCTTGTAGTCGAAGATGTGCAGCTGTCATTGAGAGCAAGGGCTCATTTACTAAATATTGATTGTACATGTATTTTTATTGTTTTTTTTTTTGCCGTTTACATTGTTTTTTCTCAATTTTGTCCCTTACTTTTGGACGATCCAAATTTTGAAAATAAATAAATAATTGTTATAATTCTTTTTCTATCCTTTGCAAATGATTCAAATTTTAGTATGTTATTATGGATGATAACGACTACCAGTTGTCAAAATTTCAGCTTTTCACAGTTGTTATTTCTAACAAATATTAGGTTTTAAAATTTTGTCCCTTAGTTTTGGACGCTACTGTATATATATATATATATATATATATAAGTTCTGTATAAAAATTTTAACTTTTTGTTAAAATGAACAAAATTTAAAGAGTATTTTATAATGTCTAATGGAGCTGAACATTATTTTTATGTTTAGATGCATTTAAACTGATCAAATTTTTATTTCAGAGAAAATAAAATTAAATTTTTTTGATTAAAACCCTGCTAACATGGAAGTAGTACCCAAGAATAATTTGAGGCACATAATGCTTTATGAGTTCAAAATGAAACTCATCAGCCAATTTGGCTAGAAACATTCACTCAGTTTATGGAGAGGAATGTGAATGAAAGAACTTTTAGAAGATGGTTTGCAAAATTCAGAGGTGGAGATTTCACCTTTGAAGATGAAGATCGAACTGGACTTCCAGTTGAGTTTGATGAAATTCTTGAAGCAGACCTTGAAGAAAATCCTGCTTTATCAGTTAAGAAATTGGCAGTGGTTATAGTTCAAACCATACAATTTGTTCATCATCATCTTCAACAACTTGGAAAAGTTCCTAAACTTGGAAAATAATTGCCTCATGAATTGTCTGAAAACAACCTCAAGGTTTTGAGTTGACATCTGCTTTCTCTCCATTCTTGCCAACTTGTTTTTTTTTTTGGATAGATGATTCATCTGGACAAAAATCGATCTTTTATCGAAATGTTAGTTTTGTAGATAGTGGCTTGGTAAAGGGAAGGACCCCAGCCACAGTCAAGAAGGGAACTTCATGGGCAAAATGGGTTATTTTCAATCTCATGGGATCATTTATAAAATAATAATCCACTTTGATTTTCTTACCACCTAATGCAACAATTAATGCTCAAATATACTGTCAGCAATTAGAGCGTTTGAACCAAGCTTTGAGGAAAAAACACCTTGGATCTAGTGAATAGAAAAGAGGTGATGTTTCATCAGGACAATGCATGACCCCACACAGCAAGAATCACGTCACAAAAGATCGAAGAACTTGGTTGGGAGAAAATTCCTCATCCACCTTATTTTTTGATCTTGCTCCTTCAGACTACCATTTGTTTTGTAGCTTACAGAATCATTTAAAAGAAACAGCTTTTGTAACACATGAATCATTTAAAACTGACATTTTGATTTTTTGAATCAATTCAAAAAAAGAATTTTACAGTAATGGAATTAGTGTTTTGTTAATAGATGGAAGGAAATCATAGATAATCAGGGAAAATACATTGTTGATTGAATCTGTAATTAAATGTAACATTTGGTCACTTGTTTTGTTTTATTCAAAATTCGGACAGAACTTATGGGATGACCTTAAATATATATATATATATATTTAATAAATCAGGAGGTCAATTTACCTTGGTTTCTTTTTTTATTTTATTTAGGTAATTTTTATCAAATTTACCTAAAACTTTTTTTTTTTTTAAAAAAAATATAAAGAATAATTTTTATTATTTTCAATAATAAATAAACCAACACATGATGTACAATCATAGCTAGAAAATCTTAGGTACTCTACCAAACTAGATAACCATGTGTGGAATTTAAAAGCAAAAAACAGGTATCTGTTGATAAGGTGGAAAATTTTTTAAAAATTAAACCCATACAACATATCAGAAAGTTTTTCTTAAGTGCATATGAGGCTGGATAAAAAAATTAAATTTATCCTCCCCCCACCAATGCATTTACAATACACTTGCTTTTGTTCTTTTCCCCTATCTTTTTCTTATTCTTCTTCCTTTTTCATATCCTCCTCCATTGCACCCAACATCATGCATTTGTTTATTTACTTTTGAAAATAATAATGTAGCATTCTTTATATTTTTACAAAATAAAAAAAAAGCGTTAGGTGGTCATTCAATAAAAAACTCGCCTGAGGATATTTATTTTTTGAAACCAAAGTAGCAGATTCAACTGACCTTTTTTAAACTTATATGGTTTACATGTTTTTTAAAATACTTTTTTTTTAATCTTTGGATTGAAAATGTTTTTAATACTACTGTTTCCTGGTTTGATTCAACTTTGTTGATTAAATTTGTTTCATTAAATTGATGCCACTTAAAAATTTATAAAAAAATATATATATATATATATATATATATATATATATATATATATAGATAATATAAATATATTTGTAAAAAAATTATCGGCAGGATCTGTTCATTGGGTTGATAAAACTAAGTTTTGACACACATATTTAAAAAATTTCATGTTTAAACTACTTTTACCACTGCCATAGTTTTTTTTCAAGAATTCTATTTTATAAGAATTATATATAAATAATATCCCAATATATATATATTTACCTTATAAATGCTGTATTCAAATTGAGATGTTTAAATAAACATAAAGGTATTTTGTTTGAAATATCAGCTTTTTAAAAATATTTGAAAATACAATGTTTATAGCAATGAAGGAAAGAAAATAATTACTTTTTGAAATTAATTACAAAGAGGACATTTTTTTTCTTCCAAAAGCAGAACAGAAAACCATAACAATGGAAAGTTAATATTCAAATCGAATCGAATACCATTTTTTTGATCATTTATCTTGTTTAATCTTATAATTGATTTCTCGAAATGAAAATTGTTCTTCAGGTCATATATTTCCACATATTAAAGGTTGTAAAAGCATTTATTGATGTAAATATTTTTTAAAATTGATGAACCCAAGAGACTGCTGTCCAATTTCTTTTGTGCATTGTATAGAGACAAAAAAATAAATAATTTAAATTCATGCAATAATTTAGCATTAAACTATTACTGACTTTGACTTTTTTTTTATGTGCACACTGTTGCATGCAAAATCAGGCTAAATAATGTCTTTTGCTTGTATACAAGGTTTTATAATTAGAACAACAATATTCTTTCATTATAAAGCATATATCATATTTGAGGAAAAATTTCAATTAACCAAAATTTAATGACAATTTTAATTATACAAAAAGTGAAATCAATAATACAGGAACACTTGAACTTTCAGTTAAGCATGCTTATATATCAATTTTGCTAAAAAATATTACATTATACAACAAGAGCATTTAAATTACAAACATAAAGAAATAAATCATTAAGAAAAGGGGAATATAATAGAATGACACAGTTGAAAAAATATGAAAAAGCAACAGTAGAAAAATTTATAGTTTTTGCACAATAATGAAAATTTAAAATGACCAAATTAAGACAAATAGGTATTCATGCCTTCTGAAAGTGGTTGAACAATTACAGTTATCTATTTAAAGCCTACAAAATTGGTCCTGAGGTCATATGATTATAAATATATATATATATATATATATATATATATATATATATATATATATATATATATATATATATATATATATATATATATATATATATATATGAATTTTTATGTATGTATGTATGTGTTTTTATATATATATATATTTATGTAATATGTTTATAATAAATATATATATATATATATATGTAAATATGTATATATATAAATATATATGTATGTAAATGTCATATATATATATATATATATCCTATATATATATATATTTATATATATATATATATATATATATGTATGTAATGTATGTGTATATATATATATATATATATATATAAACTTGTTATATATATATATATATATATATATATACGTATATATATATATATATATATATATATATATATATATATATAAAGAAATGGACAAAAGTCCAAAGGCAAATTTATTTATTAAAGACATTTTTTTATGTTTAACGTTTTTTTATAGATACAATATTTAAGTAAATGCTCTGTTTATAATAAACAGTATTAAATAACATTTACCAGCCTGAATGTCCGATAAATTTTCATAGAAAATATTCGTTCTTTGACAGGATTCGAACCTGCATCCCATATATGGAACTGTCATTTACGCTGATATATATTAAATCTTATTTATATTTTAACAAAAATAGTATAATGGAAAGACAAAGTTCGAATTTATATAAATTTTTAAAACTTCAATCTTCCATGAATTTCGTCCACTTTTTTTATGTTTAATAAATAAATTGTCGGACTTTGTCCATTTCTTAATATATGACGTCATTTGTTTACATTTAATATTATAAAGAGCAGTTATGAATATATGAAATATGGAGTCTGAATTTAAACCATCTCATTGAAGGTAACCCTTGATGTTATCCATCCAGGACGAATCCCAGTGCATGTTTTTTTAAAAATGTCTGAAATTATAAATCATGATCTAATATAATTTCAATATATTAAATTTAAGTAGATGGAACATTCATCAATGATTATACTAGCCCAATATCACATTCTTTCATAATGAGCAAGCATTTGAGCAGCCTTGACCTTTTTGAATAAACAAAAAAACAAATCCTGACAGATTAAGATATGAGCTCTCTCCTAGAAACTCTAAGGTCCATTGAGCATGGTTACGATTTAAACCAGAGATGATTTTGTGGATGTTGAAGAAAACACAAATGTAACTTTTCAAAATGTGTCTGCAAAAAACATTTGGCTACCTACACTAGCAAAAAGGTGTAAAAAAAATGAAAAATGATAGTATTTATAATCATTTATATATATATATACATACAGTGGGGGAAAAATAAATATTTGTAAACCTTGAAATTAACATAAAAATAACATGAAAATCTTTAAAATCCATTTACAATATTTCTAAACTATTGCATCATGCATGCAATATGCAAAAAAATTAGAAAACTTTATTATAAATGAAACTATGTGTTATTTAAAAATTTTGAAAACAAAAAAGTATTTTTTAAAAAAAATATATCTTTAATATCAAATATTTTAATTATTCTTTATTTATAAATGAGTTTTTGTTGGATTTCAAAAGATTTTTCCAATTGTCTTAATAATGGAACAATCAAGAACATTCTGCAATTCATTTCTTATATAAGGTTATATATACACAAATAAATGACACAATAATTATCATCATGAGGAAAGACAAGGAACTATCAAAATTCATAAAAAGAATTGATCATCAAACATAGGAACCAAAGGTAAATATTATAGGAAAGTAGCAGATATCTTGAATATACCATAGAACTACTATTAGTTCTGTTTATTTAAATGTAAAAAAAGGTGACAACTGTTGAGAACAAATCAAGATATTTTACACAATGGAGAAGATTTTCAAGATTTCTCCCAGATCAATGAGAAGAATTCAGCATAAAATTTAAAAGAAAATCCAATGACGACTCAGGAGAAAAATAGGAAGAATTAAAAGCATCAGGTATTATTTTTAGAAAAAAAACAAAAAAAATAAGCAATGAAACAATGCTTTTTTCAATTAAGATTTTATTCTCCAAGAAAAGCACCACTACTATTGAAGAAACATAGGGACACCTGGTTAAAATTTGTTCATGAATAGCATCAGAATAAACCTGAAGCATTTTGGGAAATGATTTTTATGGACAAGGTGAAAAAAAATTAGCTATTTGATTGTAATTCAAAGACTCACATTTGGAAAAAAAATTGACACAGCTTTTGCACTGAAGAACACTATCCCAATGGTGAAATTTGGTGATGAATTTTATCATGGTTTGGGGGATGTTTTTTCTGCCAAATCTATAGGTAATTTAGAGATAAATGATGGATTAGAATGATTTCAAAATATACCAAGATATTTTTTATAATTTAATTTATTTGAGTCATGAAAAGCTTGGAATGAATGAATGGATTTTGCAAGGTAATGACCCTGAACATACAAATAAATCTTTTTAAAAAATGGCTTATTGAAAACAATGTCAATATAATTCTTGAATCCAATTGAGAATTTGTGGCATTTATTGAAAAATTCAAGTTAATAAAAGAGCTCTGAAAAACAAATGACCTAAAAAGAATATGCAAAGAAGATTGATTAAAATACCAATGGAAACTTGCAAATCGTTGATTAAAACATTACTAGAAAGAGACTGATTGCTGTTGAGATCATTAAAAAATTGCTAAAAGTTCATTAAAATTTTTATTATTTTTTTGTACAAATATTTTTTAAAATTTATCCAATTTTTAATTTTATTAATATAACAAATTTTTCTAAATTTTTTTGCTTATTGCAGCATTATACCATGGTATACAAATATTGTATGGATTATAAAATTCTTTTATTAAAACCCAAATATAGTAAATAAAAAATTCATGGTATTCAAATATAATTTAGTATTTAAAAGACAATATTTTAACTATAAATTAAAAAAATAGGCATCATCCATAGGCATCCACATCTTTATATATATATTTAATATTTTAACCAGTTCAATCAAATTACTGTGAGGGGAATAAATATTTGTATGCATATTCATTACATCAATATAGATATATCATTTTCTAAAATAACTCTATCAACTGATTCTAATTATAAAAAAATTATAAAAATTATTACTGAGATTGCTTGCCCGTGGCATTACCACAATGCTTCCTACTTTTCCAAAAGTTAAATAATAAAAAAGTAATAATTACTGCAGTTAACTCAATGTTTAATTTCGTTATAATGAAAAAACCAAACAATAGCTTTTGTAAGAAATGTTGGCGTTCAAAGTTTAACAAAATTTGCTACACTTGAGAGAAGACAAAATTTCTTAAGTTTCTATTCTAGAAGGAAAACTAAGGACATTAACAGCAAAACATGTAAAATTCTCTAATAAAACATGAATCATAGACACTATAATGTTGAGTCAGTAAAAGAAGTCCTAGCCATATAGACAGATAAGAAATTGTGTAAATCAATTAATGAAACCATAGAAAGTATACAAAAATGCTGTACAACCAGCAGTGATGCTAAGTGCTTACAAGAGAGACTCCACTGCTGACAATGGCTCTGAACTAAGGGAGATAACCATAGAAATGAATTGTATAGAATCACTGTGGGCTTTATATATTGATGGTATATAAATAAATTTCCTTTTGAATATTAAATACATTTATGTTTCACCAGACATTGATTTGTTTGTATCCTTTTGGAGAAAAATTTTTCATTATTTTATTCACTAGTTTTTTCAGGCCAATGTATTCTTATTTTAATTATATATATATATATATATATATATATATATATATATATACATAATACACACACACAGATACATAGAATATATTTTCATGATAGGAAAAGAAAAAATTTTCAAATTTTTAAAATTCGTCCAGATTAACGTTCTCATCAGGATGGCTTTTATCCATTGCTTATTGATATTTACTGCATTATCTAGACACTAACCAGAGGTAAAATTTTCTAATAAAAATTCTTTTATTTTTAATTTCTTAAAACAATGAAAATTACTACTACTACTACTTATTAGAAGAAGAAAAGAAGAAAGCTCTAAAAATATTTTAAATAAAAAATATGGCTACATGACTTCTGATGTTAACTTTTTAATTTAACATTAACATGTAAAAAAATTTTTGTTTTTAAATAAATAAAATGGAATAGAGTAAATAACCCATTCAACACCAGAATCTTGTTTGTCAATTACTAGGCCATAACCAGCTGGACATGTCTTCTAGTTGATATACTGTGCATTTCTGTTCATTAGCAGGAGAAGCATGGACAGTATCATAGCTTTGTATTGATACAGTTGTTTTATTTTTAAGTCCAAAGGATGAAGCAGTCAAGGCAACCTGAGAGTTATATCTAGATACCTAGGACCACTTTAAATAGAATATGTCTCAATGAACATTTAATAAATTTGAAGGTATTATTCATTTTGGGCCTTTATGCAAATATATATGCTTTTTTCAGAGCCTGTTAAATATATATATTGAGATGCATGTGACTGATATAACTTTATCAAACTGGATTTAATGATGGGTATATTGGGTCTCAGGGGTAAATTGTCACCATTTTATTTTTTTTAATTTCATGCATGCACATTGTTTTTCATTTTTTGACTGCACAGTATAGTAGGGTCAGTTGGGCACTGTCTGTAAAAAAAAAAAGAGCACCATGATGCAATTCACTCTGCCAGAAATTTGAAAACAGCATATTGTACTGCTTAGTATCCATGCTGAAAGTGTTTGGGTGTCAATCTGAGGACAGTGCAGAAGATTCAGAATGAGTTGGATGAGGCTAATAATGATTACAAAGGTACAGCAGCTTGGAAAATTCACTCTGATTGTTCTGATAAGAAAAGAACTACCAAATTGTTGGTGAGCGCTTCAGACTCAACATGGATGCCTACATCAAACGCCTTGAGGAGGTAGTGCAACCCTGGGTCAAGAGGGTTGCTGCTGGAAGACCCTATGTTTAGCAACAGCACTCTGCACCAAGGCACACAAGCAGGGGAACCCAGACATGGCTGTCAGACAATTTCTGCAACCACATCACCCCTTACCTGGCCATCTAACTCGCCAGACTGCCACCCTCTTGATCATTATGTGTGAGGCACAATTGAGCAAGATACCCAAAAACTCCTTGTAACACTAAAGATGAACTGAAGGCAAGGATTATGGCAGCATTCACCAACTTAAACAAAGAGACCATCCAGATGAGTTGCAGGAGATTCCAAAGTCATCTGGTTGCCATGGTTGAAGCCAATGGTGATTTTATTGAATATATTTACTCTTTAGTATTTCAAGATATTTTTGTGTAATTTTGGTAAATCTATCTGTTAAAATGAGATGTCAGCATTATTTTCATTTTTGCATAATTTATCCATCACCCTGTATTTTGTACACTCGTGTCATTTTTTTTGTGTTGCTCCCTCACTCAATAATAGCACTTCCATCATAGACTTTACCGATTTTGTTAATATTTCAATTTTTATTCACTGACTGGATGTTAGAAAAGAAAATAATTGTTTTCTGGTTTTTCTCTTTTTAATAACGTTCATACATGTATGTTGTTGAATCAATAAGTCTGTAACCTGACAAGTAGTTATTAGCTGAATTTTGATCTGAAAATAAGTTTCCTGAAAACACCTTCTTCCTATGAACCACTACTTTTCCAACCACTACTAGTTTAACATCTTCAAGTCTAAGTTTAACCATTATCTTTGACACATATCCTTATAAATTTTGCTTCTTACCTCTTACTCTTCAGTCAGTTATGTGTCATGCATGATACACGCTAAGGCGATCATGTATCTTTCAATAAGAAGGTTGTTATATGAGTGGTAAGAGTAAGAGGCATGGTGGAGTAATGGATAGTGGCTCACGGTGAGGAATAAAAGAGCCGAGTTTCAATTCAAGTTGAATCTATTACATTCACTTACATGCTAATATTGGCTGACAGGGCAGATTTTTTTTCCACAGTAGGTTGCCATTTCTTTCTGTGGTAGACCAGTTACCATCCAAGGCTATAGAACCCAGTCTTTCCTACTATTTACCCATAGCTGCGTGTTGGGGAGAAGAAACTGATTCATACCTTTCCCAAGGAAAGCATGTAAGTGAATGTTATAGATTTCAAACTCAGCTCTCTGATTCCTCAATCTGAGCTGCTATCCATTCCTCCACCATGCTTCTTACTTTTACCAATCATATAACAAGCTCCTTCAGTAACCATCTACTCTGAGTAACTCTTGGGGCTTATATCATATGAACTTTAGTTAAAAGAAAAATATACTAAATAACAATTCAAGATATCCCTTGACATGAACAACAGGATGAGAATACTCTACACAGTTTAGACATTCCATAGATTAAATAAAGGGTTCAGTTTGAAATTCTCTGAAGGTTACTCAGATCCATAGAATGGTCAAAACATCAGGATAGCAACAAAGATAAAGACATGTCCAAATGACTATTTGAACTTAAAATATTCTCAATAACTTTAGAGTCTCTTCTCAGTTGTTAATCACCAATAATTTTATACATTTAGGTCTATCAAAGGTATTTTCATTTTTTACAGACATTATTAAACCATTCCAAATACACGACTAAAGAATGTCTATGATTGTACTTGAATTATTAATATATTTTTTACAGAGTGTATCTGTTGTATCATTGAGGTGAATGATTTACAGAGAAGAATGAGTGCTTAACATATTTATTCAGAACCAGTATCCATTGTTAATGGATACATAGAAAAAATATAGAACAATAAGTTAGAAAAGAATTAACAACTTACAAGAAATAGAGGAGAGCCAAATGCTGTATAACCAAAGGAAGTAAAATCAGTCTGAATATTAATCAACTTAGTATCAACTTATTAATCAACTGCTGAAGCCCTTAATTGTAGACTATTTAAGGCTATGAGCCAGTCCATGTGGTAGATTGCTGAAGGGGTGCTAGCTACTCTACAACAGTAACAAAGGTATTTTCGTTTTTATTTTTTTAGAAACCTTTATTCCTATGCTTATTTCATCTACATGCATTGTGGTGGTTATTTTCTTAAATTTATGTTATAATTATAAATGTTCTACATTTCTATTTATTTTATCTGGTCTGTTATGTAAAAAAAGAAATAAAGAAAAGATAAAACTGAAGAAAGAAAAAAGAAAGAATGATTGATAAAGGGGAGGAAAAGGAAGAAAAGAAAGAGAAAAAATAAGGCTGAAGAAAGAAAGAAAGAAAGAAAGAATGATTGATAAAGGTGAAAAAAGAAAGAAGTAAAGAAAAGATAAAACTGAAGAAAGAAAAAAGACTGATTTGTAAAGGAGGAAAGAAAGAAACAAACAAGATAAGACTGAAGAAAGAAAGAAATAAAGAAAAAGAAAGAAAAGATAAATCTTAAAAAAGAAAAAAAGAAAGAATGATTAATAAAGGTGAAAAGAAATAATGAAAAAAATAAAGATAAGGCTGAAAAAAAAGAAAGCAAGAAAGAAAAGATAAAACTGAGGAAAGAAAAAAGAATGACTGATAAAGGAGGAAAGAAAGAAAGGAAGAAAACAGATAAGGTAGAAGAAAGAAAGAAGGAAAGAAAGAAAGATAAAACTGAAGAAAGAAAAAAGCAAAAATGATTGATAAAGATGAAAAGAAAGAAGGAAGGAAAGGAAAAAATATGGATGAAGAAAGAAAGAAAGAAAGATCCTGAACTAATTATCCAAATCCACTAAAAGAGTAGACATTTTCAAGATCTATATGAAATCCTTCTTTCACTTCATTCCTGCCTAAAGCAGATGTGGGATTCTATATCATCAAGTTTATTTTTGGTTATTTTTACTGGGCACAACTTTCATAATTTTAGAAACTTTTGTGGCTTTTTGTGGAATGTAAAAAAAAAAGCACACACCTGGTCATAATTTATTATTCACAAAGTCCTTCATTCATATTTTAGCAAGGTAGCACTTAATTTAGACATCAATGCAACCAGTCAAAATAATCATCTAATTTTGTATGTAAATGTCACTCTAAGTATGTCTATTGATTAACATTGAATGCTAAAAACCTACAGAATGTTTTTATGGTATTTTGCATATGGAATTTCATATTTGCTAAGTTTGGTAAAGTACAGCTCAGAGCCATATAGGGGATAAAAATGAAAATATAAAAATTGTGTTGCATCAATCTTCAATCCATTATCCATAATCTTGAAATCCATTATTTGAAATATTATTGCTCGTTATTGGAGAAAAACATACAACTATCTCAGCTATAAGGCAGGGTATTTTGTATGTGAGACTTATCAAAAAATTGAATGGGGGGATTTTTATCTTGTAAATCATATTTTTACTGTAATATATATCCAGCAGCATAGTTTGATCACAGAAAGTCATAACATTGGATTCAAAAGGACAGGTCATTGTTAAATATAGTCAAATGAAAGCAAAGCATGTAATTTAGTCATATGAGTTTAGCAAAATAGAGTCGAAGGTTAGAGAGTGGATAAAATGACATTATCAAAATTGTATTACACCAGTTTTCATAAGTAGGGAAAACTACCTGTGCTTACATAAAGAAACAAGTGTCAGCAACTTCTATTTAAATCTCAGTGACTGGCATGAGTGATAAAAACATAATCCCACCTAAAAGGCAGACTATTTCACATATGAGACCTATTGAAAAATTGTTTGTTTTTTAGTATTAAAGACTTGTGAATCATATTTTTCTTGTAATATATTCAACAGCAGCAGAATAGTGCTTTATTCAATAATATCCTCATTCTATTGCTCAAGAAAGTACCTGATTCCTTCTGTCATGTTTTATTTTTAAAAGTCAAATGGAGTATTTCTGCAATGTCCTGTGGGTGTCAAATTCTCCAAGCCCTCTTTTTCTTATCATTTGTCCCAGAGATTTCAACTGTCTTTTCATGGTTCTAAGAATTTGTGGGGTTTTTTTTCATTTTATTGAAAACTTCCTCATTGCACACATGTTCCATCCCTGGTATTCTGAGCATCTTTTTTATAGAACCACATCTCTGTTGACCCAAGTTCCCTCTTCATCTGTGAGGAAACAGTCCAACATTCACTATCATCTAGTAGGATTTTATATTTATTATTTATTTTAAATACATTAAATGCATTTAAAGATTGTCAGAAAAAAATGAGTTAATTGTTTTACCAAAGAAGTAACTTGCTCTACTTTTCGTTCACTTTCCATTCTATAAGAAAATAAAAAGAACTCCAAAACATAATAACTTTTATTATTTCATTTACCTTTTCATTTTTAAAATGTTGTTATATATTTGTAATTCAGGCATAATTTAATTTCCAGGAATTTAGTATATTTGTCATATGGGACAATTTTCAGCATTGCTGTTTTTTTTTTCATTTCTTTTACAGTGATGTTCACCCTGTACAAGGCCCAAGAGCCACTTGAGGTAGAGAGTTATAGAGTAAGAGGCACAGTTTATAGAGATATGTGGGGAAGATAACAGCTGCCTCTAGACTTGAACAGGCTAAGGTTATACTGATCAAAGAAACATCCACTTCGGAGTCAGTTCCACAAAGTGGAATTTACGTCTCATCAACGGAAGATAAGGGAATGATATCGATTTGCTACAGTGTGCGTGGCCTGGTGGGTCTTAGCCTGAAGGTTAGAATTGGTGGTACTAAGGAATAAAACTAATTTGATTAGAAAACAAATATTTATTTAAAAGTAAGTAAAACAATATAAAACTGAGGAAAAGCTGATGAATATATAAAGTATTTTTATCATGTGATCTATAATTAGCATTTTATATTATTTTTCAGACTCCAGTCCTCATCTCCATCATTTGAAGAATTTTATTTTTAGAGGACAAATCAACATTGTTAAATTGTTTACAAAGGAAAACCAACATTAGTGGTGAAATATCTTCAATGTCCTATCAACTCTGATAAAATGACTTCAAGGAAACATCAACATAGATAAATGGTTCACAATGCGAAATCAACATTGGTGGTTTAATAGCTTCAATGGCATATCAAATCTGGTGAAATGATGTCTTCAGTGGGACTTTGGCAAATTGTTCACAATGCCAAATCAACATTGGTGGTGTAATATCTTCAATGACCTATCAACTCTGATAAAATGACTTCAAAGGAACATTGATAAATGGTTCACAATGCCAAATCAACATTTGTGGTGTAATAGCTTCAATGGCATATCAAATATGGTGAAATGTTGTCTTCAATGGGACTTTGGCAAATTGTTTACAATGGTAAATCAATACTGGTGGTAAAATACCTTCAGTGGTAAATCAAATCTGTTAAAATATCTTCAATTATAGCTCAAAATTTTTTAATTGTCTTCAGTAGGAAATCAGCATGGGTAAATTGTTTACAGTGGTCAATCAACATTGGTATTGAAATATCTTTTATGGCCTATCAAGTCCAGTGTAATGTCTTCAACAGGACATCAGTATTAGTAATTTTAGTAATTTTTTTATAATGGCAAATCAATATTGGTAGTAAAATATATTCACTGGCATATCAACTCTGGTGAATTGTTTAAAATAACAAATCAACATTTGTGGTAAAATATTTTCAATGCCAAATCAAACCTGGTTAAAATGTCTTCAGTGTAACTCAACATGGTTTGTCTTTAATAGAAAATTAATATGAGTAAATTGTTTACAATAACAAATGAACAATGATAGTGAAATATGTTCAATGGAATATCAACTTTGGTAAATTATTTACAATGGCAAATCAACATTGGTGGTACCATATCTTCAATGACATATCAAATCTGGTTAAACATTTTCAATTGAAATTCAACATTGTTTTCAGTGGAAAATCAAAATGGGTAAATTTATAATGACAAATCAATAATGTTGATAAAATATGTTCAGTGGCATATCAGCCTTGATGAAATGTCTTCAATCAGATATCAACATGGATAAATTGTTTACAATGGCAAATCAATATTGGCTAATAATCAAAACCAATGAGTGGCCTTAATTAGTTGATTCTATTGTAAACAAAATGGGTAAATTTTTTATTGAAAAACATCAATAAATTCTAATGAATGTAAAAAAAAATGTTTCTTGTAAATTTAAGGTTTCATTTAGCTGTGGCAACTCTATATTTGAATACTTAATGATTAAACTTATTATCTCTAGTACAAAAATTAAAAACATAGTTTATGCTGATTTATACTGTGTTAAAAAAAAGTAATACTGATTTGTGAGGTTGCCTGAAAAGTTCATAGGCTGACCAAGATATAAATGTAAGTAGGCACAGCAGTTGGTAGACTAAAGACATGCAAGTGTATCAGAATACATATCTTTTAGCCTACCAACTGGTGTAACTATTTACATTTATATGTTGGTCGTCCTATGAACTCTTCAGATGACCTTTATAGAGTGTTAAAAAAAACTCCTGAAAACAATGTTGGCCACTTTGAAAGTCAAACATTATATTTGATTTTTTATAAAACTGTAGATTTTATACCTGACTCTACCAAATTTAAATAACAGATTGCCTTTAAGCATGCAAGACTATTTTAAGGTTTAGAGGTTATTAAGAAGTTATATATGTAAATAACACATTTATATATATATTTTCTTGAATTCAAATTTTCTAAATCTACAGCAATAAAAGATATTCCAGATAGCCTTGAAAATCTTTTTAAAAAGAGGTCATTTTTATGCCAGATATTTAGTGATCTGCATTCAGGAGCATTTAAAAACAAAGTTTAGTAGTCAAAACATTTAAATCATCCTGGTGTGGATATAGATTCACAGGGTGCTGCTTACAAAGCTATTTTACAAAGATTCTGACTTTTGATGAATCAAGAAGGAAATGTTATTCTATTATAGATGCGTCATGCTGCTGATCTGAACAGGAATATTTACCATGTGTTTTAAGACCACTTGAGTATTGGTTCAAGATGATAAGTGCTCAAGTTAGCCATTCAAAAACAAAATATCAGAACATGGAAAAAATCCATGACAGCTGTTGCTGACCAGCCCATCAGCTCATTCACATAATCAGATTCATTTATAGAATCTGCCAGTAGATACTTATCCAAAAACTTTCCGAAACCACCTAGTGCTTAAAATGTTCACTCATGTATTTCATAACATAGTAATTGTGAGTTCAGTCTCAGAGACAGTTTGTACAGAATTAGACTCAGTGGAAACAGGAAGAGTAATAACTGAGAAGTACTAAATAAGAACAAGGTGAGATATCCCTAGATATGGACCATGGAATGAGAACAATCTACCTCTGTAGGTTAAATAAAAGATTCAGTTTGAAATCACCCAGATTGATAAATGCCTGAAGAAGGTCACAGGACACAATGGCTGAGACATTGTAATAATATCAAAAATGATGAAGACATTAATCCAACTCATTTCATGTTCTTGAAAATATCCAATGATAGTTGAAAGCTCTAGCACATATATGCATAATTTTCTGTATTTGGAGAAATTGAATTGGAATTCTTTATCATGACCCACTGGAATCAGGACAATGTCCACGAGGCTATTTTCCATGGGGTAATAACAATGGATTCAAGTGGAAACAAGGTGAACAATACTAAATAAGAACAAGACATGATATCACTAAACATGAACTACAGAATGAGAACAATTTATCCCTGTAAATTGAATAAAGGGTTCAGTATGAAATTCCCTGAAGGTTATTTGGATCAACAAACACCTGAAGAAAGCCATAGAGCACAACAGCTGAAATGTGGTTATAACATGAGGATGAGGACATTAGTCTGAATGCAAATAATATGAATAATGATACTGTCTCATTTTCCATTCTGACTATAATGAAACTCTGCAAATCTCAATTTAATCTATTAAGAGATATTATCTATCAGTTCAACTGATTTATCCAATCTCCTACTGAATGGATTTATTTCAGCAAAACAAAGTCTGAAAGATATGTTTTTGAATTTTTATTTTATTTGTTTACTACTAATGCTCTTCTTGTCAATGTTGATCACATTACTTACAAGGACTGCTTGCCTTAAAGTTGTTATCTACCAGAAATACCCTAGTTAACAACCTTTTTTTCTCGAAACACTATCTTTGGTTTTATATCTCAATTTGGTATCTATGCTGATGACACAACCATTTACTCCTATCCTGTTTGTAAACCTGATCAGATCAAATTGGCAGCTGATCTCAAAAATGATTTACAGGAGATATATATATATATATATATATATATATATATATATATATATATATGAATTGGGATCAAATATGCATTAGAAAACATGCTAAATTCATAAACATTTACTATTTGTTCCTTATCCTATCATATATATATATATTAACTGGGACAAAGAATGGCTTGGTAATTTTAATGCCTCCAAAAATATGCTCTCCTTTAATCATCTGAGAGACCTCTTTCTGCCTTCCCTTCTACTCTCTATAAAATAACCATATGTAGCAAACAGAATCTTGCCCACAACACAGACAGCACATGGTTTTGATAATGACTGAGATGACCAAAAGTACTTAAATAAAAAAACAACAGAATAAATATGAACAGTTTATCCACAGTTTTGATCCCAGTATACATCTTATTCAAAAATGGGCACCTCGACGTGGTGTAATGGTTAGCAAGCTTGTCTTGCTAGGTCAGTTACTACTGAAAAATGAGTTCAATCCTCACTGGATGTCCCATGCTTTCAGCCTTGTGCCACATCTAAGCTTCGCTTGGAAAATCTTTACATCTTATTCAAAAATTGGAGAAAATACAATCAAAATTACACAGATAAACATTGTCAGATAAATTTAATAAGACTTGTTTGAATGAATACTTTCTGCCTAAATATACTTTTATATATATAGTCTGATGAATATTGTATATTATTTATTATTGACATTGTTATGTTTTAGCCATGACTTTACAATCATACATACATTTGACTCTTACACAAGAATATTTCAAAAGCTTTACAAATGTCAACACTCACAATTCACAAATACAGATAAGAAAATATAAGCACCTGGACACAACCAAATGAACATATTGTAAGTTTCTCGTTTGGTATCTGAAACTGGAAATTACTAGAAATATTTATTAATTGTTCCAATATAAGACTTGATGCATCTTTCTATTTAACCAAAGAATTATATAAAATTACAATTTATCAACATATTTTACAAAAAACTGAATGTGAAAAATACCTTTAAAATATTTCTGGAATTTCTACACATCAGTTAGTGACCTGCATTTCAGTTCAACATCCATTACCATCTAAAGCTTCAAACATGTTGCTGGTGAGTTAGCAGTTATAACTGTTTGTTACAATTTATTATAATTGCCCATGTATATTGTTTTGCATTTTTTGACTTTTTAAATATACTAGAAAGACCCATGAAAATTTCACAGTTTTCTTATTTAAATTTTCTGATGAATCTTAATTCTTAAATCTTAAGTTAACTCATGGTGAGTTCTACAACAATAAAAAATTCTCTACCACATCATTAAATATTTGAGCTTAACAACTTTAACAAAATAATGCTATAACAATCATATATATAAATGCTGGTCATTATTTTAAGAAGTGGGTACAAATGAAAAGATTTGAAATTGATAAATTTCCCATTTCATTGAAATGGGCATTAAACACTTTTATTTTCTCTTCTTTCTTTCTTTCATTTTTTTCACTGAAACCAAGTAGTGTCTTTTCCTTTCTTTCCATGTGCTCAAAACAGGATAGTCCATTATTTATAAGGTATTGGCAGGTGATGTAAAACACTATCTTCTCTTCTTTCTTTTGTTCTTTCATTTTTGCATTGAAATCAAGCAGTGTCTTTTCACCTGTTTCCAAGTATCAAAACAGGATAGTCCATTATTTATGAGGTATTGGCAGGAGACATTAAACACTTTTATCTTCTCTTATTTCTTTCTTTCTTGCCAAATCCCTATCTTACAAACATTTCTCTTAATAATAATTTAAAAATAATTCAGCAGACGATGTTATTTTATTTAATTTATTGTAATTAAATTTTTGACATTTGCCTTACTTGGTTTCTGTTGTTCGATACTGTAGGAAAAATGGTGCATTTATCTCAGTCAAAACCATATACCAACTTTTTGGTTCAGATCAAAGTGTAGCATCTGTACTTAGCAATTTAATCTGATTCTCTTGCTCTCCATTTTTATCTTCCGTTCTTTCTTTCATTTCAAACAAAATGCGGAATAGTCCATTATTTATGAGATATTGGCAGGGCATAACTACATGTAAATTAACAAAGGGAGGGGCTATTATAATAGGATATATATATATATATATATATATATATATATATGAATTGGGATCAAATATGCATTAGAAAAACATGCTAAATTCATAAACATTTACTATTTGTTCCTTATCCTATCATATATATATATATATATATATATATATATATATATATATATATATATATATATATATATAGTGCACAGTGAGTGCTGGGGAAAAAGAGTGCTCAATGTAAAACAAAAAAAGTAAAATAGACAGTCCCCTCCAAAAGTATTGGGATGGCAAGGCCAATTCCTTTGTTTTTTTGTTGTTCACTGAAGATATTTAGGTCTCAGCTCAAAAGATGAATATGAGACAAGAGTTTAAAAACATAGCTACACATTATTTTTGCCTTACCAACTGCACCTCTGATGATGATCTCAGAAAGAGATGGAAAGTACTTGGGAAATAAAAGTGATTCTCACTGTCACAGTGCATTTCTTGCTTTATTTAATTGTAATATATGGAAAAATATTTGTGAATATGAAAGGATTATGATAAAAGTAATCAAATGTAATGTTTGTAATTTATTCAATCAGACATGCATATATATATATATATATATATATATATATATATATATATATATATATATATATATATATATATATATATCATGGACTGATTATTTGTTAATTGTTAGGGGTCTCAGCATTTAATGGAAGTTTTGATGGAAAACTTACCATGAATATTCCAATACATTTATAAATAGTTAATATTCAGACTTATACTAAATTAAAACTTAATAGTTATTTCACTCTCTCAGTTTCCACCCCACCCCACTATACTGATCCTTAATCTCTTTCCTCATTAATAGATGTCAGGGGTAGACAAAATGAAAAAAAAAACATATACACATATTACATTATTTACATTATTCAGACTATTGTCCTCATCTTTGTCGCCATTTTTATTACAACGTTTCAGCCGTTGTACACTCCGGCCTTTTTCAGGTGGTTGGAATGTTGAACTGAACCCTTTATTTCACTCACTGGGGTAGACTGTTCTAGTTCCACGTGCCATGTTTGATGGATGTCAGTTATCAGTTATCTCCTGTTAAGGAGGACACATGGCACAGTGGATAAAGGCATTGGTTAGATCCAGTGACAGGACCCAAAGAGTGTGAGTTCAATACCCAGTTAAGGCAGTGGAGAACTTTCAGAGAGAAATTAACAGGAGATAACTGATAACTGACATCCATCAAACATGGCATGTGGAACTAGAACAGTCTATCCCAGTAAGCGAAATAAAGGGTTCAGTTCAACATTTCAATCACCTGAAG